>NNCF01125900.1:720150-786383 GCA_002313205.1 Laupala kohalensis | reverse complement strand
TATATATATATATATATATATATATATATATATATATATATATATATATATATATATATATATATATATACTAATGTACCCTGGATCACTTAAAATATAATATAACATTATATTGGTCCCCTGTTGGGGCGCCAATTTATGTACCTTTGATTACTTAAAATAATATTATTAGGTTACAGACATTTAGATTAAATAAAAATAAGGATTCGGAACTCTGATGCAGATTATCACAATTTTATTTTGATTTCTCAAGTTGAACATATTCACTCAGAATTGACACGTACAAATATTTCTTCCCCATAGAACAATTAAGGACACATTACTCTGCGATATTACTGTTACAAATGTTCTTATTTAATATCTTTCGTGTATTTAAATTTCATAATACAAAGAACCACTAATATTATTTGAATTTAATGACATAATATTGCACGTTATGAGCTCCTTAAATAATTGAAGCGCTGAGAAAATAAAACATTTTCTTCGAAAATGATTCTTGAGGTTCTTCTCTCTTCTACAAAAATTACATAACGAAACTCTTTATTTCGATGGACTGTTCTCTTAGAACAGATACTTGTACCGCATCGAATTACAAATATTGCCAGTCCCTATCATTTGATGCCACATCCATTAAGTTTTCGTTTCACAGAGACAGATACTGACAACCCATAGATCTTCGTCGAAATCGTGTGTAGAACTAGCTCGTACAACCTCCTCCGTAATATACGACTTCGTCGTACTCGCAGCTGATCACCTCGTACTGCTCGTTCGTCCTTTGCCGGGTGCAACCTTGACCACACAGCCTATCTTTGATGTTTGCTGGCACGACGGTCTCCCGTACAGTCGTACATTTCACGGCTTTTAGCCCGCTGCGAATTCTCGAATTCGACAGCTTATTTACGCTTCTAACTCACGTAGCGCTTTAACTTTCGTGTTATAATGCCGGACATTCGGTGCTTCACGTGGAGCGCTTTATACGTGATTGAAAATACGACGTACTCCAAAAAATATCTTTATAACGTAATCTTGATCTGCTTCGGAGAATTTACTACGACTCCGAACAACTACGTCTATCTCGGACGATTACAAGTCGTGAAAGGCTCGATAGATGAACAACCGTCTCCCCGGACGTTTTTGATATAGTGAGATGACGAACCATCTCCTCCGGACGGTTTTGATATAGTGAGATGACGAACCATCTCCTCCGGACGGTTTTGATATAGTGAGATGACGAACCATCTCCCCCGGACGGTTTTGAAAAAGTCCGCCGGTACACGGGGAATTGCCTCTCTTTACCCCTCGCATCTCCCCACTCCCAATGCTATCTAGATCATGTGCTAAGACAATAGCCAATCGAGTGCTCACAAAAAAGTACGCGCGGCTAACTCCCAAAGGGTGGGTGTACATTGATTAACTCCTGAGAATCGTTTCTACACATCGCGCAGGGAAGAACGCGCTCCCACCTGGCGCTAAGTTTGAATTTCCTTTCTCCCTGGGTTGTGTTCTATTTAATTCGGTTTTCGCTGCAATTTTGTTTATATTCATTTTAATAAATCCTCTAACGATATATATTCCAATGCACCCTTTATTAACAATGACGTGCATTAAGATAGTTATAAATAAAAAATAAGGATTCGGTGATAAGGATTCTGATGTGATTACCACAATTTATTCTGTGATTTTCCTGGCATAAAATATTTAAATAAAATGTACATTAACACAATACAGGAGAAAAAATACTATGCAATTTGTTACGCAATATTACATCCAGCTCGTTTACTACATCCGTGCTTTTACATTTACAAACTATACAATAAATCTTTATCATAAAGTCAAAACAAGCACGATATGAGCATTACTTTGTCTTTTACAACAGAGGAAATTTAACAGATCTTTTAACACATTCTTGATTCTTCTTTCTTCTCAGAAAACAAAATTTAATACAAGTGCGACAGACTCGATTCCAATGAGACTTTCTCTTTTACAAGATACTATCGTCTCACTGAATTAGAGATATGCAAATCCCTAATCATTGAAATCACTGCGTTTAAATGTTAGTCTCACAGAGACGTATACTCACACCCAGCCTTCGTCCTTCGAGATCGTGTACAAAATCAGCGTGCCAGAAGCACGCCCCTTCTTCACAGTGAAGTTTTCGGCTGCTACACAGCTCCCTACGGTGACCTTGAACCAGACGGCTGCTTGCGAGCTGTTCTCCAATCTTCGTTCGAGTTTGCGGCGAATTATTACGGTCACCAACGTGCTACCGTTTTCATGTTTCGTCTAATTCGTATTTCAGAAACTTTTACAACGCATTAGTGGCTTCATTTGGAGCTCTCAAATGATATTCCGTACGCGTTCAGATTTTACGTCACTCTCGGAAGTTCATTATTAATTTCAATCGTGAAACAGACAACAAAATACGTTTCTTTCAAACTGCGTTCTACGTTCTGCCCCACGGATCGTCCTCTCCAACGCTTCCCGAAATATTCGACTCGAACCGTACCCTCTGACGATTCATGCAAGATCTAATAGCGACCGTTTCCTCTGACGATCCCCGGAACATTCAGATCAAACCGTCCCCTCTGACGAGCCACGTAATATTGAGAGCGATACTTGTCCCATTTCCTCCTCCTCAGCAATACTCCCCACTCCAATTGAATTTTATGCACTGTAAATTCCGCCAATCAATTATCTCTGATAAGTTTCGCGTGGCTAGCTCCACAAGGTATATTCACACTTTTTCTAAATATCACACTCGGATTGCCCTGTCTGCGTCTTATGCCTCACAGAACGCGCTCCTATTTGGCGCTCATTTGAATTAGTATCGTATAGGGTATTCGGTTCTATTCGAACCTATATTCGCCGCAAATAATATAGTATGTATATATATATATATATATATATATATATATATATATATATATATATATAATGTGTGTGTGTATCTAATTTAAAAGGACCATAAGTTAAAATAATTACTGGTCTTAAAAAAAATTGGGCACAAAATTGCCCTCAAAATTAGGACAATTAATTAGAATAATTAATAATGGAGTAATGGACCTTAAAATAAGACGTGAGATTTCAGGGTAATTAACTTTGCATTGTGGGTTCGAATTATTTAATGAGTCAAAAACAACACACAGAGTTCCGTTAGGAAAACGCATATTAAAAAACTAAATTGTTTATTCATTATCGTTACAGATTTAAACGCTAACATTCATTCTTCTTCTTTGACATCCCTGCACTCCCCCAAAATATCACAAAGACAATATTGGCGATCAGTAACAACGTTTGATTTCGCCACTGGTTAGAATTGCTGAAGGCACATCAAAATTGAATTACACTCAGTTATACATTTAATAGTTCATCTCTGAACTTTGGCCTTCATGAATGTAATTAATGTTTGTTTTTTCTTTTAAATCTTAAGCAGCGCCTGGAGTTGGGCACTAACTCCCCCCGAGCGCTCCGTTTCACTCGGTCTCCATGCGCAGAGTGACCCCACACCCGCCCCACCCGGTTCCGCTCCGCCCCGCGCTGATAGGCCGCCGCGCCCGGCCAATCATGGTGTGGCCGCCCAACCCAATCTATATAACCGACACGTAACACGTTTGACCTCGCAGAGCACGACAGCGACTTTGGTCTGTACGACTCAGACATTACCCTGAAGAAGGCCACAGCACGATGGCCGAAACGTTGGTAGTTACATCTACTAAGACGCGGTTTGTCCCGGACAAACAAGCTTATATAAACAAAATCAGTTTACTTGAAATAGTATATTTTTCAAACAAGAGTTTAATAGAACTTAAAACAAACAAAAAATCAACATTTTCAATTCTCAACATCCACAATCTAATTATAAAAAACTAGAGCAGGAGCAAATACCACAAATGTAAGGTTGAAAATTAGGAGTACTAGGTTTGTCATCGATACATCAATTCAATGAACACAATGAAACCTCATCCAAGATCATTGCAATTTAGGAATTACTTAGTGTAATTTGCAAGACTCACTGCATATATGTTAAGCCAGAAGCAACTCCTCCTGTCTGTGTGAGAAAGGATACCTACCAAAATAAAATAAAAATAAATGAAATTATGGTCATAATGTTAAATTGGTCCATTACAATTAATCAACCTGTATTTTCTGATTCAAATGCCGTTTGGAAATAATTTTCGACATGGTGTAAATGGAATAGCGTATCTAACCTGCAACTAATAGATCTATACTACCACACTGTAATAAACTGTCATATTAGCTTCTAAAGTGGTTGTTACAAAGTAACACTAGTTGCTTACAATACCTTTTGTTCCACAGACTTTGTGAAAAATTCACAATTATGCAGTCTTCCCGGTATTTTCCACAACTGAACTCATATGAAATAGATGAGCAAGTGCGAGAAAGTGAATGGAAGTGAATCAAAGTTCACATACTGACGATACAAGATGAGAATAATCCAACACTAACCTATGAAACAAATACACTTTTTCTATCTATTGAAGAATTGCAAATGTTAATTCAGTATTTCAATATTTTATAATCAAATTATTTATAGCAGAGAAAAGAGGTATAGCATTATATAAATACAGTACTTACAGAACTTTTTCATTTGCAGTAATAAAAATATCGAATAAATATTGAATTATAAAAATTTGTTAACCCTGTTTTTGCATCATGAATTGAACACTGATCGTCACATTATGGCAGAAGTTTAAAATGTTTGAATATAATTATTTACTGGTTATGTTTTGTTATATTAACTTTTATAGCCATATTGACAACATAAAGAAACCGATATATTTTAACCAAGAAAACTAAGAAATTGTATTTTTTATGAGGACAAAATGCATTGAAAATTATTTACAGCAAAATTCTACATGGGTAAGGTATGTCACTTACTTGCAGTCATAACTTATTTTCTATCATGAGGTTGTATCTTCTGAGCTTACCTGGTGGACAGCTTGTGATATTTTCAGTATCAATTCTGGTAGTTCAATTATACCACTTGATTTATTACTAAACTTGCTGAAGTTGTTACTTCTTAATCAAAATAACTGACTCAGTCAATTCATTTTGTTCTCTTCACATAAATGGTACTTTAAGTTAATGCAAGTTCCAAATTAACCCTTATTTACTGTTAGTAACACCCAACACTTATCAGAATTACCTATAATTCACAAACCTGAACTTAACGTTTTCAAGCCTATATTTGATTGTAACACATTATTCATTGTTAAGAAATACATGGAATGATGTCGAGGAACATAAATAAGAGTGCTACTTGCCTCTATTATTAAATTATAAATTTTTATTAGCAAATGACCAAGTTTATAATACAGGGTGCGGCAGCGAATCGGGCGATTTTGAAATAAGTGTCAAAAATTGATGAAGTTGTTTACAAAAAATTTATTAATACCATAATAATCTACATAGAAAAGCATTTATATTTCACTAAACTAATTCAATTTTTGAAAATTACGTCGGCAAGGTGACGTCCTTCTCTCATCAGGCATTCGTCAAGCCGCCGATGAAAACTGTTCATAACGTCCCGTAACATTTGCTGCGGTATTCGTGCAATCTCTCGACGAATGTTTTGTTTCAGTTCATCCAATGTCATCGGCCGTTGCTCGTAGACTTTACTTTTGAGGTAGCCCCACAGAAAAAAGTCACAGGCCGACAGATCGGGCGAACGTGCGGGCCATGGAATTGTTCCGTTTCGAGAGATTAAACGATTAGGAAAAACGTCATTCAGAAGATGCATACTCACTCGGGCTGTATGGCTTGTTGCTCCGTCTTGTTGAAATAATGTTTCATCGTTCATCCCGTACTGGGGTAGTTGAGGGAAGAAAAATGTGCGTAACATTTCTGAATACCGCTCAGCATTAACAGTCACAGTTTCTCCATGTTCATTTTCGAAAAAAAATGGTCCGATAATGCCTGACGAAGACATGGCACACCAAACAGTAACCTTAGATGAATGAAGAGGTTGCTGATGGAGTTGACGAGGGTTGGTGTCGCTCCAGTAACGGAAATTTTGTTTGTTAACATATCCAGACAGGTGAAAGTGTGCCTCGTCACTCATCCAAAAATTATACACGATGTCTTCATTTTCTTGAATCATAACCAAAAAACGTTCACAAAAACACCGGCGGGCTGCGAAATCATTGTTATTAAGAGCTTGAACAACTTGCAGTTTATACGGATGATTGTGCAAATCTAACTTTAAAACTCGTCGAACTGTCCTGTCACAGAGTTGGAGTGCGACGCTGTGACGGCGAGCGGAACGACGAGGGCTTCTTCCAACTGCAACTCGCACACGTTCGATATTCTCAGGAGTCCGGGCTGTTCTCCTACCACCACCTCTTCTTCTGTTTGTTGATGCAGTGGCTTCAAAATTTGCAACCCACAACTTTATTGCATGTGGTGTAGGCACTGGCCGATTACGATGTATCGCGAATTGTGTTCGAAAACGGCGCTGGGCAGCTGCATAACTACGGGTTTCGTAATAAGCCTTTACGGCGAACGCACGTTGTGGGTTAGTCCAACCGTCCATTGTTACTGAAATGCTTTGAACCGAGCAGGAACCGAGGAACGTGTCCGTGACCTCGGTTACCCCCACCTTTCCATTACCAGCCCACACTACCCCCTCCATAATCGCCCGATTCGCTGCCGCACCCAGTATATTAAAATAAGAATATCTTGAAGTTGTCAAGGCATGATTGGGAAATGATGAGATATACATTTAATAAGCATACTTTGTCAAACCAGCTGTTGTAATCTGCACATGACCATTTTGGGGGAACAAACAACGTTATTCTCTGGAAACAATCAAGAGACCATCCCATCATCTCCAATCAAGGGTGTGGGTTTAATATTTATAGAGAAAATATTTGAAAAATACACAATAGATAATTCTTACATGAAGTAGTAAAATTTCAGATTAGACAGAACCAAGAATATTTATTCCCTTCCAGTTGCAGATACAAACAATGTATTCCTTCCATTAGTTTACACAACGGATAAAACATACATAATACACAACATGATACACTTATTGTCTTGCCGACAGTTTTCAGAAGATACATATTTAAGGTCATTATTATTCTATTTTATGACAGAACTAACATACTTTAAATTAATATCCAAGTGCTAATAATAAAATGTAAGGGGGTATTTGATATAAGCTTTCATTTAAAATTGCCTTTATAGCTGACGTATCTTCAAAGATAGTAATAGTAATTTTTGTGCAACACAAAATGAAAATAACGTGCATAACAGCACCAAGGGCTCTAATGAGCTAGATGTTGGTGAGCCCTGAAACCCACCCCTTCCCCCAAAAAGACAACAGCACTCGAACAATACACATACTGAGCAACTAACATGTGTTGCTAATACACAACAAATTTTGACTAAATGAAGCATTAAAGTTTTTGACAAAAGAAAAATTAACAAAAGGAGTATGTTTGATTACGTCAACAAGAACTGAGTGTATGGAAATAATTGCCCTTAAAATTACTAAAAAAACATTTACTGAAGTTATATGAAATTACCTCACAAATTGTTTTCAGTGAGGAATTTATCTGATTGCAGAACAGGACTACTTAAATTTACAAGTCCTGCAATAACTAATGATATCATCGATATATGGAACAATAGCCCAGTGTAACTTGCTTTGAAGGATTTTAAAAATCTTCATTCTCTGAATTACCCTCTCCACATGAACACGTGCCTTAGCTATTGAAGCATTTTTTATGAACAGTCTTGCTTAACTACTTCTTCTGAATTACAAATGGAGGACTATACATCTTAATGTTCCTCTCACTTCAAATATTGTCAATTCTAAACCCCTTGTCGACCATAACAGCATCTACATATGATTCAAAATAATTTTTCACAACAATGTCACTTTCCTCAAATATTATTTTGTCCCAATACTTTCCCTCCTTTATACCTCACTCACATAAATGATGAGACCCGAGAGGGCAACACCAACCAAAAATGTTACTGTCAACCTCTATTTGTAATGCGAAAACATTCTAATCTGGCACTTTAAACAGTGGGGAGTATCGACAGGAACCTCTGTGTAGTCTGAAACAACGCTCGTATCTTTATACATTTCAAAGCATTGCGGTATGTTTTTGGCATTTTCCTTCTTAGAAGGCCAATATATTGCATACCGCAAAACATTGGCCAACATGTTTATAGTAGTTCCTAAATATTCACTACATCGGCGACGATCCAGACCTAGTAAAACCCCAAGACTAGAAAAACTTAGATCTAACTTCAACTTGCATGATGTTAAAGCTATTCTAGTTTCAAGGGACACTTGAGACCTGCTTGACTCACCATAATAAATCCCCACTAACGTGCAGAGGCAATTTAACATAGAGAATGATACACCAGTAAAAATATTCAGACTTAAATCATCAGTGATTAAAACTAAAACAGTCTTACTTAAATCTTCAGTTGGTTTATTTTTACTTTTACTCCCAACGGCTTCAAACTTTTTGTATATCACTAGTTATTCTATAATACTTTGATGAAAGAAAGAACTTAAATGAATCATAAGCAGCACCTAACTGAACAAGAAAGATCAGGTATACAAACTTCTGAATACTAACATTGTTGTAAACTGGTGCACATTACCAACTTTAACATGTGTGAAACAGTTTCAATAAACTTAACATAGTTTATATTTTCTTGGACAGAGTCCTGTCTTGAACTCCAGGTTGTAATCCAACAATAATACAATTGATACACCATAAATCATACACCATACTCAAAACCGGTTTTTTCTTTTTTTGTAAACATCTATACTTGCAAATGCCCTTTTAATATTTCACATTTTTTACAGGTTTCTTTTGTCAAATCTCTTGTTTATAGTTTTCTGAAGACTCTTGGGAGTTGTTTGATATTTAAAAGGCCACTTGAATGAACTGCAAGTGGGCATACTGTTCCAGAATGTAACAAAATGTTAATATTTTGTCAATATCAGTTGTTTAGTCACTTGTCAGTATATGTAAAGTTTACAATAATGACGCTTTAAGAGTGCATATGTTCATTACATGACATTCACACCCTACAAAATGTTGCATTCAATTGTACTGCCGCTAGTTGTCAGTTCTACCATCTTTAATAGAAATGCATTGGACATGAATCTGATGTCAGCCTTCTTTCTCATATTAGTTTGAAACTATAGTAGTTATCAATGTGTGATTTAGTGGTAGGACTTTCATGCTTCCCCCCTCCCCTCTTCTCCTGCAGAAAAATTACTAATGCAAAAAAGTAATTTCTCTATTGGAAAAAAAAAACATGAAAAAAAGTTTGGTATTTGCTTTGGATTATAAAAATATATTCTTAGTATTGTGAATTGCCTTATATGTGAATCATTTTGCACTTAACTTTCAAATCCTCAGATGCCCCAGAGAGGAGCCGCACTTACTGGTCCACATAATAAAATCCTTGTTATGCTTCTGGGTATTACTGGGTAACATTATTCGTTAAGTTTAGTTGTGAATACATTTTTATTTTCGTATTTATATATCTACATAAGTTTATTTTATGCAATGTTAAAAGGGAATGAATTTGAGAAACAAATTGCAAGTTGAATACTGCAAGAGATGTGGACAACACATGAAAGAATTTTTATTTCAGTGCCCTTTGATTTTGGCATGTGGTCTGTAAAAGAGTGAAAATTGTTTGTTATGGTTTCTCATAACTACCAGCACAAAAATGTGTCAGTTTTAAGGATTCCAATATTACTTGAACATAGACACTTGTTATAATTTTATTTCATCAAGGGAGCCATATCATATAAAACTTTTGATGAATATTCAAAATTGAAAAAAGTGTAAGGTTAAAAAAATTTAGGCCCAAGCTGAAGTATATCTGTTTCTAGGATACAGAAATGGTAACTTCCAATGCCGAAAATCAACTATGAAAATCAAGATGTAAAAATGTAATAGTCAATTTTAAACATTTTCAGGGGGGAAAGGGTGCAGGACCCCCTTTTGTTGGTAAGTATGGGAAATTCAGTGGTCAGGCATTGCTAATTCTCCATGACACCACTGATTAAGAGTGATGGAGGTATATCTTGTTATTGCACAAAATGGGATCTTGGTCTTTGACATTTATCAGTTATTATTGTAGGTTCTAATGATACTTTTCCTTCTTTTCTAACACATTATCATTATAAATATTATCTAACACATTATCATTTGCATTCAGTCATAATATTGGTTTTATACTCGATTGATGCTTTGATTGTGTTTAATTTGAGTGTACTTCGTGTCTATTGCAACCTGTATATTATTTTTAATGGTAACTATTTGTATGTATCCCTTTTATCCCCAAATTAGTGAACAAATTGCCAAAAATAAGGTGTCATTAGAAAGAAAATTTCTGGCCATATTGTAAATTGTAATTGTACATTTAACAGTGTATATTTGTACTGTAAGAGAATGTAATTTGAATTGTCATTGCAAAGAAATGCCAGAGAAACTAAATAAACATAGTTAAAGTAATTATAAATTAATAGTGAATTTATTATTATCAGTTAATCATGTACCAACATTTCATGACTTTAGTTATGACAGCAATGTAATGTCCTTTATTTACATACATTTCAACTTGTACATTATTAACTTCTCTAGTATAAGGCTTTGTGTTGATGTTTATATTTTTATTGAAGAAACTCTCTAGAAGGTTTAAGATGATTGTATATCACTTCCAACAAAGTTTTCAAGAAATTTTGTGAAATATTTACTCTTTTTATTCTGTGTTCCTAAAAGTTTTTTTCATAATCAAAGTTTTTTTCCTAATTTAACTGCCAAATTATGTTACAAAAGGTTATGTAAATTTTTTCTTCTTACAATGTTGTCTCAAATGTACAAATTTGTTTTTGTGTTGATCCCTAATTTGAAAAATAAATAAATAATAATAAATTTTTAATGCTCTCTATTGAACACTCCTTTGAACCTTATTTCCCACATTTTACTACAAAATCTCTTCTGTCTTACTTTTTGCAGAACTTTTTGCCTGTACTCCCTAGTATTTCCTGAAAAGTGGTAAATATAGTATTAATTTATTTTAAAAAAGACTAAATTTTTTATAGAATTTAATTTTAATTTCTCCAATTGTGCAAAATAAGGATCTTTGTGGTAGTATTGTATTCTTAAACATATTCTTTATTCTTGCTTAAAATCACCACAGGATATCATTGGGTTCTGTGTTCGTGTGTCTAGATGCTCAGAATTTCCAATTTCTTTGAATCTGGCATTTTTGAAATATGTACTGTTTTCTTGGAGCACAGTGTCAGGAATACATATTGTTACATAAACTTATTATAAAGATAATACGTTTTAAGATTTGTGATCTAGAATGGTTTGCCTTACGATGTATACACATTTACTTCAGCTAGAATTGTTAATAAAACGTTTTAATTGCTAACATGGAATATATCATGTCTCAGTGTTTTTATGTTTCATTCATACATTGTAAGCTTGAATTACAATTTCAATCTCATTATTAATTGGTATCTGAAATAAAATTTAGTTTGCTATATTTTTAAATATTTATATTCCTAAATGCAAATTAAGATTCTTAAACAGCCTCTCTGTAATAAGTTCATTTTTAAATGTCAAACAAAGTTTGATTATGTTAGTAATTATAATATATCTGACAGACAACACTTCTCAAACACCTTGAGTTTTTCATCTACTTAAATCTTTTGTACTTCTTTTTTTACTCTATCAACCATCACAGTCAGAGCTTTATAACGCTCTGTACGGTAAAGCACATTTTCTAAATAATCTTTTAGCTTTTGATAATGTTTTAAGTGATAATTTATTTCTCAGATTTTTCTCTCACTGTGATATAATATCCTCACTGATTCGTCATCCTTTTTATAAGTCCGGTTCACTCTCTAATTGTGCTTTTAATCGACTCTTGGTACATGGAATGTAAGAGGGCTAAATGGGATAGAATATGAAATGATTCAAGAAATAAAACAGACAAATGTTAAATACCTAGCCTTGACAGAAACAAAAAAGAAAGGAAATTGAATAGAAATAATGGATGATAATTATTTAATGTTATTCAGGGAGGTTGCCAAAAATGAAAGAGCGAAGGGAGGGGTAGCACTCTTGCTACACAGAGATAATGAGAAAAATCTTATGGGATGAAAATTCATAAATGAGAGAATTATGACTGTGGAGATAGATGACAGGGAAGAAAGTTGGATACTGGTGGTAGTGTATGCTCCCAATTACAGTGATACGTTGGAAAATAAAACAGTTTTATGAACAACTGCAAAGAACCACAGAGGATATAGACTGGGATATTATTCTCTTAGGAGACATGAATGAAAGAGTGGGGAACAGAGCAGATGAATGAATGGAGTGATTGGAAAGGGGAAGAAACTAAAAATGACTGTGAGAAAAGGTTATTGGAATTCTGTGTAGTAAATGATCTTGTCATATTAAATACATTCATCCATAAAGATATACACAAATTCACAAGAGAAGAACCAAGCAGAAATGAAAAGTCTGTTACAGACTACATAATTGTTAAGAGAGAAATGAGGAAGTATATAAGAGACACAAGAGTGAAAAGGGGTCCAGAATTAAACAGTGATCGTAAACTTGTGAATACAGAAAAGTCACCATCAAGAAAGATAGGACACAAACATAAAAAAAGGAGCAGGCTGAAATGAGGGGAGAAGAAAGGATTAAAATGTATAAATTAAGAGAGAAGGAAAATCAGATTAAGTTCATGGAAAAGATGAAAGAGAGGATAGAAGAGGCGGAAGAGGTATTAGTTCAGGAGCAAGACATAGAACTGATGTGGACGAAATGGAAGAACATCCTACTATCGGCAGCAGCAGAGGTCTGTGTCACATTTAAACCCACAAGAACAAAGAAAGCAACACATTGGTGGACTCATGAAATAGGAATGTTGGTAATAGAAAAGAAAGACATGGAAGAACTTGATTTAGGGGCATTAGAACCTTTCGAGGAATATAGAAAACAAAGAAATATAGTAAAGAAAGCAGTTCAGGCAGCCAAGAAAAATGTGGGAAAAGTTTGGGGAAAAGATGGAAGAAAACCAGAAGCTTTTCTATAAAGTTTTGAAGAGTATGAAGAAGGAAACAAAAAGACTGCCCTTTGAAATTCATCTACGATAAAGAACAGAACTTACTGACTGAAATAATGGAAAGATGGAAGGAATATTTCCAGGATATACTGGAAACTAATGAACAAGAAGAAGAAATTGAAACTGTTGGAGACAACAAGATGACATACAAGAAAAGGAGGAGGAAACAATTACAATGGAAGCACTACAGAAAGCTATAAAGAAGATGAAATTGGGAAAGGCAGCTGGACAAGACAAGCACCAGAAATGATTAAATATATGGGGAGAAGAGCAGAGGAAATACTACTGAAGATTTTTCAGAAGGTATGGATAGAACAGAAGATAGTAAAAGACTGGGAAGTGTCTATCCTTATACATATTTTCAAAAAAGGAGACAATAGAACCAAAGAGGAATCACACTTGTTAGTTTACCAGGGAAAGTATACTCCAGAATATTGGAAACAAGGCTAAGAGAAGAAGTAGAAAAAAGCTGGAAGAAACACAAAGTGGGTTCCGACCAGGTAGAAGTGTACAGGATCATATATTTACCCTGAGATAAGTATCATAGAGACAACATCATATGATTGAGATGTTTACTGGTGTTTCATTGACCTTGAGAAAGCCTTCGACAGAGTCCCATGGCAAGAGTTATGGAGAGGAAGGAGATGAAGAAGAAGAGGAAGGAGGTTAACCCAGGTTTGATATAAGCTGTACTAAGTTTCTGCAAAGTAAACATGCTATGTCAGAACTGGAAACAATACATCTGAAGACTTCTGAGTTACAGCTGGGCAAGGAGACATATTGTCCCCTTACTTGTTTATACTATTAATGGATGATATATTCAAAGAAATAAAAGCAAAAATGAGGTAATTCCCTGTCAGAAATTGGAAGATGAAATGGGTAAACATATGTGAGCTATTATGTGCAGATGGCGTAGTACTTGCTAAGTCTCAGGCTAATTTACAAAGAAATATAATAATACTGAATTCAGAACTGGAAAAGAGAAATATGGTGATAAACCTAGATAAAACAAAAACAATGATGATAGGAAGGGAAAAGAAAGACTGCAGTGTGAAACTCATGGGCAAGGAATTAGAACAAGTCGATAGTTTCAAGTATCTGGGGTTAACGATTAACCATGAAGGAAGGATTGAAGAAGAGCTGAATACCAGACTCATGAACACAAGTAAACTCTACTATGCCATAAACAGAGGATTCCTAAGAAAGAAGGAAATAAGTGAGAAGACAAAAATGGCAGTATATAATTCAACATACATCCCAACATTGCTATATGGAAGTGAAGCTTGGATAATAACCAACAAAACGAGGCAAAAATTGCAGGCAGCGGAAATGACGTTTCTAAGGAATGTAGTAGGAAAGACTAGACTAAGTAAGTTAGAACAAGGCCAACTAAGATGGTTTGGACACCTGAATAGAATGAGTAGCAATAGGGTGCCAAAACAGATATGGGAAGCATGTCTAGGAGGCATTGGAAAGAGACCTAGGGGAAGACTCCGAAAGACATGGACGAATTTGTGAGAGAATCACTCCACAGGAAAAATATTTCATGGGAGGAAGTCGAACAGTCATCCCTAAATAGGAAAGGATGGCGAGCTCTCTGCCAATCCTCGACACCATACGGTACAAGAGGACAGGGTTAAGCAAAAGTAAGTAAGTGATATAATATTATTTCAAAGAGTTTTCTGCAATCCTAATGCACTAATTAAATGATTTCTTAAAACTATTTTTTCAGGAAGTTTGTGATCATTTTTGTGAAGTGTTTTTCTTTGAGGCCAGTGTACTTGTTGAAATTTTGCCCCTTCCTATGAAATAATTAACTTATTGTCAAATAAATGACCTTATAGAGTCGTAAGTCTTTAATTACTTATTCATTTTGATTATATAATGGACATTAATTGTAGTAGGTTATTGTTAAAGAAGCAGTTCCAAACTGCATACAACCATATGGCAGACAATGGACTACTTTACTGTCTGGTAGTTAGCAAAGAACTGTCCCATCTATACTGGTCAAGGGACCTGAGGAAGTGACAGATTTAATATTTCTGCACCCATAATTATTCAATGTGCCCACTTATTTTTACCTCGGTGTGCAGTCATGTTAAAACTGCCACTTCCTCAGGATGTTTCAAGTAGTTTATTTCCTGACTGCCCTAATGAGAAGCAACTACACTCCTTATTAGATCTTTATTTACAAATTAATTTGTAACTGGACAGTATATTGTATAGTTCAGTGAAAATCTGTTCTTCATTGCTGCTCCTTTTCTTTTATTACATATTTCTCAATATTTCTGTGAAACATTTTGAATAAATTGACTTGTATATGTGGTTGTGCCAAGAAAATTTTCTTCCATCTTCCAGTTTTAAAAAATGCTCTTAATCTGTTATCACATCGTACATCATTGACAAAAAATATACTTTATATGTAATTTACTCAGTTTGTTGTATTTATACATTTACTTGAGTTCAATTTCATATTCCTTTCTCTTGTTCTAGCTATAACTTTCCTGGAAATGTTCCTGCAATTATTGGGAAACAGAGGATATAATGTATGGTATTTTGGAGAACTTGTGTTGGGCAAATAATTTCAAATATTACTAGATCTTAATAAATTTTTATTTAGTTTATTAGTTATCTCAAAAAAATCTGTGAAGAACTATGTTCACATGGGACAAGAAGTTATTTCATGCTTTCTTTGCATAATTTCACTGACCAGAGCACAGGATGTTTAGAAAGGTTTATAAACTGCAAAGCAAACAATACAAACCAAAACTACTTAGAGATTTCACTTGTCATTTTAGTTTAAATACTAGCAACTCAAAAAACTGCCCACTTATTTACATTTCATATTAACTTAATTTTCTTTTGAAACTTGCTCCAATAAACTCTTATGCTACATGACTCATTACTTAACTTATGCAGCAATCTCCAATACAGAGTACTAGTAATATTTTATTTCCATTGTTCTTCATCATAAATATGCATGGACTTCTACTATTTATAAAAACAATGTCCTGAAGAAACATCTGTTCATTCCAACAAAGAGTTAGCGTAAGACTGTACAAGTTCTATCCAGCTTGTTTCCTCTGTCTTATCGTGAAAATCTTATAATTTTGGATAAAATGTAATTCAAACTCTCTTTATTACTCACAAAAACATTTGATGTTGCATCATATTGATGAATAATTTCATTTGTAGCAGCTTTGTGTTTTGATGGTGATCCTCTTGCAACCGGATCAAATTATCCCCCGAATTCTTCACCCTTTTGCTGTGTAAAACCACAATTTGTAAGGTTCAATTTGTTTGTAAATCCTTAATTTGACTATAAATGACAAATAGTCCAATTTAATTTTTTCCAAGTTAGTTACAAGATTTGTCTGCATTTCTTCACTTCCCAGTACTTGACAATATATGGCAGGAACACTATTAATGTTGACCATAACATAACATCACATAAGCTTGCATATTATATTAATTTTGTTAATTTTCTGTAATCTCTAATATTAACACTTCTTTTCTTGGACAAATCCTCACCAACTAAAAGTGGAATGAGATATTTTTTACAGTTCAACTATTATATTTTACAATTTAGAAAAATATATCTCTTCCAAAGAAAAATCTTGTGTGTACTTTTGAAAAACTGAACTACGTGATTTTGTCAGATTATCTACAATTTATTCTCTTTCCTTCTATGAAATATATTTTTCTAAAAAGTAATTGTTGAACTGTATTTAATTTCACTTTTAGTTGGAATAAATGGTCCACAAATATTCTTATTTTCTTCCAGTTTATAAAAATGCTCTTAATCTCGCATCACATCACAGTCCTTATGTCAGAAAATATACGTCATGTGTAATTTACTCTATGTTGCATTTATACATTTACTCGAGTTCAATTTCATGTTCCTTTCTCATGTTCTAGCTTGAACGTTCCTGGGAATGTTCCTGCAATTCTTGAGAAGCAGAGTTGAGGATATAATATGGTGTTTCCAAGTACTAGATTAAATAATTTTTTTTTTTTGAATAGTTTATTCGTTATCTCAAAAAAACAAAAAAAACAACGTTAAATCACCTGTTTTTCAGCTCTATTTCTGCTAAAAATTATTGTTTACTTGTGGATTATTCAGTATTGCCCAGAATTTTTCTTACACTAATCTTTTATTCAGGAAAAAATAAAATTGATCTATATTGTAAGATCAAAATACTTTTACTTACTGGTTTAAAGAAACATATGTACAGCAGCCTAATTTTACAAATTAATAATAATACAAATTTAATTTAAAATTTGACTGGTGCACCATCTCATGGGAGCTGTGCCGCTGCACTGTGGAGTATTTGCTCTCGAAAAGTGGACAAAATTATTTTTCAAGTTCTTCTTAGTCAAAAGTACTAATTGCTTTTTATCACACATATAGGCAAAAACTGAGTTTATAATTGTATGTTAGAGTATATTGACATATTTTCATAGACTTTTTTTATTTTATACAAAAATTTACTAAAATATTTTTTTTTTTGAATTTAGAAAAATTAATTGCAATTTTTAATTTACTAAAAGTGATATAGAATGATTTAACTAAAGTAAAGAGAAAGGTATGTTTGCTGTATTTATACTATTTAGATATTAAAATGTGTTAATCTAGGAGTTAATCTGATTCTTTGGAACTCAGGATATCTCCTTCATTCTTGTTCTGTAGATTGTATTGAGAGATAGCTGAAATTGTTCGATGTCACGAAAATTATTATCAAGTGTAATACCCATGGAAAAGCTAACTCCCGAAAGCCCGAAAAAATGATCGATGATGATGAATGCTTTCAGAACTTTTTTCCCGACTGGTTGCACAATCACGAAGGAAGAATTATCCAACTCATGTTGCACAGTATTCAAATGTTATTTCAAGTGTTCACTTCAGAAAAAAGAATTTCACTTAACCAAACTTCTTAATTTAAGCACTTGAAAACTTATCTCTAAGCACTTGAAAACTTAGTAGGCACGTAGCAAGCGCACTGCGGAATACGTATACACTACGGTGGGTCTCCTCTCAGTAATACTACTGAATTCCTCTTCTGGACGTAACTTCTCTTAAGACATTATTGAATGTATCATTTGACGTGCTTCATTTTTTCAACAAGATTTTTGTCGAAGTAATAATATTGTTGACACTTCTCGAAGGGAACTCCCTGGAGACAGTGAAGGGCGTTGAATGGAAGGGTTCGCAGGTTCGATTATGCAATGAGTGAGTGCTGAGCAAGTAGCACAAAACACTCAATATCCTTAAGTTCTCTAAACTCATCACAAAATGAAATCCTTTCTATCTCTGATATACAGACAGTTCACCTTAGTGCAAATCCCACAGTCCTCCAAGGGGGTCTAGTTCAATTTGCGCCCCCCTCCCAATCAAGAGAGGCCTTGTCAAATATTCCAAATCAATTAGATGTATAGACAAGAATTACATTATGCTCCATCAGAATTGTTCATAAAAATATGGTGTGTAACTTCGCTATTTGCAAAAACGCTTCGTGAACGTATTCAAGCGCATTAATTTTTTAAATATTCATAAAGAAGCGTTGGGCAAATTTTTTTTTTTTTTTTGAGATCTGTTCTACATACATCATATATTAACGCGGTCTCAAAGTTGCGCGACAGGCCCCGACACATTTAAAAATCTATGTTAAATATAAGCTTCCGAAAACATTTTTTCGGGTAGTATAAATTTATTTCTAAAACGTTACAATCGCTGAAACTTTATTTTTTATCTGCAAACATATAAACCTTACATTCAATCGGCGATAACAGACGCCAGATTTAACCAATTTTCTGTATATTAATATCGTTAGACGCGCCAGTTAATCAACTGTTTGGTGACATAAAATTTAATGTTGTAAAACAAATTTGTTTTTTTTTCTTTTTGTTCGGGTTTTGGTCTCAAATATTCCACTGTGCGCCGGTCGAATTTTCGCTTCCGAGGCATGACGCGGATGCACTATTTAATTAAAATTTCAACTATTCGTCGAAATTTTACGATTTAAAGACGTTTATAATCTTTGTTAAATGCACAAAACAAATAACTCATTAAGTTTTATGAGTGAATTTAAAGTGTAGCGGGTTTCGTCATATTCTGAATTAGGAAACATGACATTCCTTACTCGGAATGTGATGAAACCTCCACACTTCCAAATGCGAGAGGGTTGCATACTGGAAGGTGCAGCGCAACTCGAGCGTTATATTAAAAAAATGACGCATGGTTGATCTGTGAGAGTATAACCCATACTAAAGGAGAGAAACCTATACGTCATACGTCAATCACAGTAATGTTCTGTGCTTCCTACAGGGTCAGTCGCAATGCTACCGCTAAACAGATTTGAACTTTAAGATGCAAGATGGCACTTTTCCCAATTTAAAAAAAATCAAAACACGGAAAATTAGAGGTGCAACTAACTTGAACTTGTGTGTGCCAATACACCAAGCGATTCCCTACCTTATTCACGTAAAACATTTTCTCGCGATCACTCAGGAAATTGATAAGGACACCCTCTCATTGGGGGTGGTTAGATGATGGGACTTAAATTTTTCATACAAATGTACTGCTTGTGCCTAATGACACTAAATGCAATGTTTTTCGTCACTCTTCAATTTAAACGCGAGAAAACTCCAATTTTTCAAAAAGGGTGAAATATTGAAGTGTGTGGCTCGCTGATGGTTTCTTCCATTTATGAAAAAAAAAACCAAAAAAAACATGCAAACCATGTTCCTTGCACAAGCACACAATCCTGAGTAGTTTTCGAACATCTGAAATACACCGTTTTCAGAGGGGGTGGGGTTGGGTCATCAGACGTGGGTGATTTTTTAATCTCAGCTACGGGAGTGCACATTATTGAGTCTGTATACGTGGGACTAGCTCCTTCCGACATTTTGAAGTGTGATATTTTTGCTCGATTTTTTCGAAAATTGCATTTCTCTTCACTTTAAGGGTGTCCCAACGCGAAGCGAGTGGCACAGACAGCTGAAAATAAGGAAGAGTCTTGATAAAACATAGCCTTAGCCCAAATTTCAGTCTGACACATATTAAAACAGAAGTTATAGAGCGATGAATTTACTGCGCCGCCAATTTTGTGGGGCAGTGTATGTGGCAGCAGTTTAATTTTTTCTCACGCTGTGTAGTAGTTTTAATGATAGTCACCAGTTTCACTGAACCTTTGTTAACTGAGAATCCAAACTGAAAGGTTCTGCTCTGATCGCAGGGATGTTGACCGTTTCACCACATCTTCGATTTTCACAATGTTTAACATTTCCTTCCAGGTCTGATATCCGGAAGATGTGAGACCCAGATGACACACACACAATGCGTGAATCTAGTACTGAATTCAACGAAGTTTTAATCTTCTGTTCTGTGGCGGGACATAAAATTTAATATATAGATTCCGCTTCTTTCTCGTTTTATTGTATTTTCGATCCATAAGACATCAAAGCAATTATAGGTTTTTTAAAAGTAGATGAAAGAAAATCGAAGAAAAAAGAAAAAAAATAGTTGCTATTCAATATATTAAGATAGGAAAAACAATTCTTGTATTTTTTTATTTTATCCTTAGGAAGTCTCAGATCAAATAGCAATACGTATATGGGAGGCAAATTTTAACGGTAAAAATATCTTAGGTAACGGTAAAATGACATCTCATCTTAGGAGTTGAAAATTTCGGTGAGCATGTTTAAACATAGACCCCGATGAATTTGCTTTGAACAAATACCATAGAAGTTTTTCAGAGCCATCTACACTTAACCCAGACAACGAGAATTACTTTCTGTTGGGATTGAAAATGGCGGTGCATTCAAACCCGTAGTACAGGTATGACAAGCGGGTTGCAGCACAAAGTCATTCTACAAATAGCTACAAATAGCACCCGCTGTTGAGATTACTAGAGACTAGACCATTTGTGTTTAGTAAATTAAGCTGCTAAGTGAAATATCGCGCTTTTAAGTTGGAGACATGGCTGACTGTTCACTCTCAATTAAGGTCTCTACAGATTACAGCTACACCCGCGGTTGAGCACCCGCTACAAACACTTGAGATCCCTTAATATAACATTACTGTGAATTAGCGACTTATTTTTCTCGTATAAGGTAGACGAATAAAACAGTTTGAATCATGCTTATGACATCCCATTCTTGAGGTAGCAGTTCACCAAAGTACATAATTAAAATTTTCCATTATAACAAGGCACGAAGAAGACCTAACACTTATACGCAATTGTGGGCTACCATCTCTACAGTGGTACGTCGTAAAACTGGTTCATATTTTGATTTAATCGTCTACCTCAGAAAAGGAAAATGAGCCGTTATTAGGTGGAAGAGCAGGCATCATAGCCTGATCTTCGCCATAAAATTAATAACTAGCCATTCTATTATAATGAGGAACCATGACGTGAGTTGCTTGTATTTTTGTTATATTGATTTTATAAAAATGCTAGAAAAAAAGTAGGGGTAACTCAATAAAAATTCAAATGTCTGCGCGATGACGCAGACGCAACCATATCCAACTCGCAGGTGGTGCAACAGCGCTCTACGAACTTAGAAACAGTCCTCTTTTTTCTTTTTTTTTACTTTCTCATATGAGTATCATTTAAAAGCACTGCAATCGTGAAAATATTCGATCACGAGATTTTGACGGATATATCCGTTTTGGTGGTCCGTGATTGCTAAAAAGTGGTTTTCAGCATACCATCCGACCGAGTGTGTATGCGTACCGATTATGACTAAACGGAGTAATAAATTTATTATTAACGGATTTTAAATTTAGTCACCCTATTTAGGGTAGAATTTACTTGTCGATGCACGCGCTCAAGAATTTTTAAACTTTAATACGAAGGGTACAACAAGGTCAATGTACTTTTTTGTATCTTTCTTAGAAACGTTTCCAATTTTTTCCCCTAATTTATTCTCTACAAAAAGTGTAATTAGTATGAATTACAACAGCATTTCGTATTTTGCTTGAAAGCTTGGTATAGACGCATAGAAGGGCAAAAAACGAACTCCAGATATGTAAATACATCAACATCTGTATATATATATATATATATATATATATATATATCTGTCTCTTNTTGAGAAATCGCTAAATGTCTAGAAATAATATCCTGAAGTAGCCGAGTTACCGCGGCTGTGTTACGTGAATTTTGCAATATGTCTGCAACTTTGTGCTTCCTCACACTCCCATTAATATCCAGTGAGAATGTTATCCATTAATGTTGGAGATAGGATAGTATTGGTGTGTATCCTCAGTCCGTTATTTTCACTGATGAAATTGAAAAGAAAAAAAACCTTTTAGAAAACACCAATTTCACATTTCACTCACTCAGGGGTGAATTTTCGTAAAATCCTTTCTTAGCAGACATTTTCAATAATTTTTCGTATAACGCTCTGCCTTTCCCCTCCGTAGGGGTGTCAGGGATGTCTTACCCCCACATTACCTGTTCCCCGATAGTCAATGAATTATAGATTTATGAATGTACCAAGTTTGTTTGAAATTTCTCCAGACACCCTAGAGTTATGGTGGAATACATACATAAAACACTTCAATCCTCATTTCACCCCGTTAGAGGTGGATTTTTGAAATTTTTTTACAGAGGATGTCTACATTTTAAAAGGAACGTACCTGCCCAATTTCATATTTGTTGGATTTGCAGTTCCTGAGATTACGTGATTAGTCAGTCAGTAATATTTCGCTTTAATGTATTTAGATAGATGGTCTACATGCTTGGGAGTTCACATGAATTATGTCGTAAAAATATACATCATTTGAATTAGAATATGCATCTTAATTATTTCAACACCCCCAAATGCGAAACGATGAAATGTACAAATTGAAGATAGCTTATATGTCAGTGCTAGTTTAACAATTTCTTTAATAAATTTACCGAATGCAGTAACAAACATGATGACAAAAGTATAGAGGACCGTGCCAAAAATAGCCCTTCCTTTATAGAACTTTTTATTGTCACTCAATAGTACATACTGAGAAGCGCATATGAGAAAGTATGTGCATTGGTTTTGTACCGATAGTTTCATAAGGAAAATACCTTAATAAAAAATACAGTGGACTTCCTGTAGAAATCCGGACTAATTTGTACTGTATTCGGAAAAGTTCGGATTGGGAGTTTATAATGATTTAAAAACAGAAGTCAATCCATCTTTCTTCATGAAAGACATGAAATAGTTTTACTAATTACGTCCGAGACCGGTTGAGGCTTCATATGCGCTGGTGCATTGTTAAGACACATGCTCTTTCCGCAGATGTTTGCAATCGAATGTGTTTCCTAGTATAGTTATCGCACGGGTTTTGACGTATGTAAACTAGAAGCGTAAAACCTGACATTTAGACAATTGTGTTTAACAAAAATAAATAATTATAAACTTACGACCTTATGATGGACGAAAACTATATATTTTATTATATTAAGTACACAATGTTGAAGTCGTCGTCAAGTGTGAAAAATTATAACAAGAAACATAACGGAACAATTGAACATGATATTAAACGTTAAACAAAATAATGTTTACAAAGAAAGCAGTAGCTACACAAACATGTTATAATATTGTATGGTGAGTACCTGTGCGTAAATCCAAACTCCCTTGTATATTTTTTATAAATGTAATTTATTATTTGGTACGTTATAATGGTCGTTAATTGTAGTAGAATTGTGTTTAACCGTTCTTCTGAGACAACTTGAGTTTATCTAATACCCTTTTTCTTAATGGTTTGATTGTGCGCGTCGTTTTAGGTGTAACATTTTGCAGTGTCATTTGCCTATAGAAATTCGTGGCTAGAACGTTTGTCATTTATGTTCGGAGTAAAAACTGTGCAAAGAACGCCCTCACCCCCCAAAAAGGACTCCACTCCTGGTGTTGAAATGATGTCTTTCACGATACGAGAGATACCTCCGGACAGGAGAGCACAAACAGCATGATTTTATATATTTTAATTTCGAGAATAGAACTTTAAGAGTCACTTTGTCAAACAAGAAAGACGATACGTAAAATATCTTATTATTTTAAAAACTTTTTACAAATGAGCTGTTTGGTTCATAAGTGTTCTTGATTTCAGTTAATAAAATTCTAGAGTCAATGTATCTCCAATAAGCGGATTCTCCTCTAAATAAGAATAGTGTAAGAAATGTTTATATCCATTTACTTAAAATTGATACACACAGATGGACGCATGGAATTTTTAAATGAATTTTGTAGGTATCAGGGAACTCCTAAAAGTATTTTTCACGTAAAATCCCGCAATTGAAAATGTTTACGATTTCAATACTTTTTATAAACTACGTTTTTAGACAAGTAATAATACTCCCGTCAAACGGTATTTGTCCTTCACGTTTGGCGAGTCAATAGTAGATTTATAGACGAAATTAAAATCTATCGGTCTGTTCTCTTTTCTGGATGGTTGTGTGTGTGTGTGGCGGGGGTTACGGTACCTTCTCCCCCCCCCGCCCCACCGTACAGGATGAGAACCTTTCTATCGGTCCAAGATGATATTGCATACATTTGCACAGAATACATCGTGCAAAATCCACCCATAATCACTCCGAAAGAACGTGGTCGCAGAACTAGAGTGAAATAAAATTTTAGAAAATGGCAGGTGTTGGCGTCTACACACGTCCGCATAGAAACACGAGTACTGTCCATTGTCATGCAGTTAGAAAAGTGTTACATTCGATCGAAAACCTCTACGAGAATACGAAGACTTAGAAATTCGTCTACGCATATGGTGCAGTCTCAGGCGTAGTTTGGAAGATAATTAATGTTCTTTATAAGGCCTGAACTGCTGGATTACTGGTCACAATTCCCCACGCAGAACTTTCTACGATTTTTCGGAAATAACTTTCTCCCATAGCTCAATGTTTACATAAAATCACGAAAAAGGATATTGTGGACCGTTGAAATCCCATTATTGACTTCTATTAAATTAATTATCATGAGTACCTCCAGTGAACACACACACTAACGCTTTCACGCAGACATATTGTGGTATCCAACTTCATCTAATTGATTCCATCATTATGACTGTAGGTAAAATTCTCGGTAATACCAAATATCCGGCTTTCACCTCTTATGATAGCCTTCGACCTTCCAACCTCTCCTTTATGCGATCTATGTGGATAAGATATTCTGGCAAACCACAACCATGCTGCTATTGTTCCATCGTGGCAAGATTGATTGTTTAACATTGTGGCTTGTACTGACGTTATACGTTCATTATCAGTTCTGCATCAAGATAACGTTCGTAGAAAAGTGAAATTGATATTGTCATGGTGTAATGAGTAAAGTTTGGATTTTCAGGCAAATGTAAACAAAGTTATTTTAGGAGTATGTGGAAATGAATAACAGATATTACCTAATCATGAAATGAAAGGATTACTTCGAACATTTAATGATTTAAAAATCTTCAAATGAAAGGTGTAGAGCCCAACATGTGGATACGTTTTCTCTACAAATGTCTCAGACGAGTATTATTTCATGTAATTTTTTTATTTGTGTGGTTTCATATAATAAATATTCAGTGTACAATATACAAAATGCGATAAAAATTCCAATTGAAATAAAATACTTAAGAATAATAATTGATGATAAATTGTTTTTTTAAATCAATATATAGATTGAATTTATGAAGAAACAAACAAAAGTCAAGTTCGGTATATGGCATTTTCTTATTATTAATAAATATACAAGAAAATATGAGTCTGTATTTGTCCTTCGAATAACTTAACGTATCAATTACATTAGGGGATAGTTTAAACTGAAGTATATAACACGGATATATTACAAAATTCAAATTAAGTGCAATTTACAACCGAGCGGATCTTACATCACGTCTACAAAGTCAGTGAAAGTTGTATTAAGAATTCTACCTCTAAATTTAGAATAGTTAAAGTTGAAAATATAATATACGAAAAGAGGGGAAATAATATTATTTGAATCCCACATTTGGATAAACAAAGAAGTCAATTTGTTCAAAATTACCAGTGAGTTTACAGAAGTGTGGCAAAAGCGATGAGAACACACACACACAAAGAGAGAACGAGGATTAGGGTAAGCCGGGGTAAAGGTTTGCACGGGGCCAAGGTTTGTATTGAAGTTTGAACAGGTGAGAAGATTTTGCGCGTAAATCCGATACGTAGCACATTCGTCTACCTCCCGTCAGTCGCCTAGTGGAACCCCGTCTACTCCGTGTACTGCACACTGAAGAAAATGAGGTGAAATCATTTTTCTCATTTTCGATGTTATTTTTCGGCAAAATTTAGGTAAAATTAGGGACTCAATATAATTGTCAAAGGTTTTAACCACTTTTTACCTATTTAGTATGTATAATAAATTTTGAAATCACACCTATAGATTTCGGGTTTCCCAATTCAAAGAGGAGGAAATTCCGTCCAAACAAAACTGTTCGCAAAGGGGCAAAAGTTTGCAAGTGACTTGGGGCAGAGGTTCGTGGGTGCCTATCCGCGAACCTTTGCCCCAAACCTTTGCCTCTGATACTGTTTCAAAGTAAAACTTTTCTTCCTTTCTTTTTCTCTTTTGTGTACAATTCATGGATTACTGATATGATAAAAGTAAGTATTGAGTATTCGGTAATTGATCGAAGTCTTCGATCAGTCTTCAACGAGGATCAAGAAAAGGAGTTGGTTCAACATTATGTTAAGACAAAAGATTTTTCGGGTTCAACCTAAAATCCTTGAGATATCTACTTTACTCTTACGCTAAGAAAAACAATATTAAATGCCCATTCTCAGAGTCTACCAAGATTTTACCAAATTTTTCATGAAAAGGGGCGGATTATCTCTGACCCCACGAAAAGCGAGTACGGCTCGGATCATGGGATAACAGATTCCAACTCAACCTATACTTTGACAATTTGGAACAAACTCTCTTTAAATACAAGTTTCCACCACACATAATATTTAACATGGACGAAACGGGTTCAAACTGTTGCCAATAAAATTCCCAAGCTCATTACTCCAACTGGAAAAAATGAGGTTGGCAAGTCTGTGTCCGAAGAACATGGAAAACTGCTACTGTTATCTGTGCTATGAGTGCCACTTTATACCTCCATATTTTATATTTGCAAGGAAGAAAGATAAGTTCGCAGTGCGAATTTACAAACACATTTTTTTGAAAAATAAAAAATTTGGAATCTTAATGTATTTATCCATAAATCACATTTTTACCAAAGGTAGAGGAGATATTGAGCTACAACACAAACCATTTTTATGGACGATTAAATGAACTCCAAGCCAGTGAAAAATCAATGTGTCAAAAATGCAAACCTTTACCCCGGCTTACCCTATACGAATTGATAAGTAATAAAATATGATGGTATTAAAAACCCAAATTCGGTCATTGGACGAAAAAATCGACCAAAACTAGTTTTGGCAGATGCTTTTTCGCCAGAACTAGTTCTGTGCGTTTTGAAAACGACCAATACTAGTTCTGACAAAATAATATCGTTCAACCTAGTGTGGCGGCCTCGCCACGAGGAAGCGCTCTGTCGCGCCGACCAGGCGAAGGCGCACCCCCATCCCCTAACGGTACCAGAGGATTGGCTTTGTTTTGCCTGCCTGAAACGCGGTGCCGCCAGTTGAGAGCAGTTGGTTCCGAGGAGGCATATGCTGGACGCATCGGCCAGGTGTACTTATCGAATAAAGTAAATGTACAACGCACAAGCGTATTATTTCGGGGGGAAATAGGGTACCCCTAGGCACAGTGTAACGATCCCTATACTAGTATTGGTAGTTTTGAAGAGACAAGAACGAAGCTTTTTATGCTCGACCCCAAAACCGGAAGTAAAGTATTTAGTATTGTTAAAATATTATTTTCATTCAAGAAATATTAGGGAAAATGGTCATTTACAAAATTTTAGTGTTTCTTATCGAATTGGTAGAAAATTATTCATTGGAGTATATTTTTACATATATTTTATTGAACAGCATGTAACTCGATGCACCGAGGTTGAATATATATATTTTCTCACATTGGGTTTTAGAGATGGACCTGGCTGTTTCAAACTTGAAGGTGTAAAATCACATTTATTTTGTTATATTTTTAGGCAATAATATTGTTCATTCTTTTGCACATCAATACGTTCTTTTATAATTTTTGTTACACGATTAAGAGTATTGTTCTTATTTAGTTATAATTATAACACATGGGAGAGAAATGATATTGTTTATCTCCTACTAATTGAGATCTCCATATGTAAACATTTTTAATGAAAAATATCAAAATGAGCTTTTTATTTCAATAGTACTTTTTTGACAGATACAAAGGGGGTAGAAGTGTTTTCATGTTTTTGTCACTCGCACTAACGACATGGTTATTATTTTCGTTTATGGCATGACATATTATCTCCCGAACTAGTTAAGATATTTCTGTTTTTTAAATGCAAATGTTGTTAAATCAAATGTCTAAAACTTATGTCTGGAATTTTCGATATTTCACATTTAGTAGGTAAAAATGTGTGAGATTGTGTATTCGTGTAGCGTATTCGCTGTATTTGGCAAAATATTTGATTATTCACAAATATCATAAACATGCCATCCTCACATGGTCGCAAATAACACGCAAATAACTCAATATTGCCAAATATATTTCCTTATACCAATAATAGACGGGATGTGTTTATTATAATTCAAGAAATATTGATACTTTTTCGTTTTTCCAGCTCGAATAAATATATAGTATAAAAAAAGTCAAAATATATGTTAAAGAACCAGAATATCAACAAATCTCGATCACTCGCGCTTTTCTGAGCGAAACACGACAAACCAAGTGTGAACGTTTCACGCAAATATTTACCTTATTTTAGTTCTTTGATGTGCGACTAAAAACCGACGAGGGGACTGCTACGGATGTTCGCGTATTTGCATGTTTGCCACAGTAGAGCAAATACATCAAATACACACACGCAACTCATTTACACTTGACCATGTTGGCAAATACACATACACGCAACACCAAGTGAGGTGCCGGTATTATACTTGTGAGAACAGGTAATATATGGAATGAAAATTGAACTCGATATTAAATCTTCTAATCATAACAATCACACAGAATGAAAATCTTTAATAAGATATATAATATGATCGACAATGTGGCATTCTGTTTACATACATATGTACCATAAAATCAAAGAAATAAGCAAAACATTTTGCATCTTACTAATACATAAAAATATTTTGTTTGTTTATTGGTTACTCATTATAGTGAAAACTAAAAGAGTTACTGACGTCGGGTTTTTCTTTCGTGTGAAGCACAATCATTCAACTTGGAACATAGGTTAAATTAAAGTTTGATACGACGAACGATAAATTATTTATCAACAATGTAAAGATATTTAAGAATGTCATACGAAGTATTTTCTGGATATGCCACCCGTTGAATGTAGCTCATTAATTATAATTATAATTATTTACAAACTTAGAGATATGCTAAAGATATGAGCTTGAAATTTAGACTGAATGTTGTTTATGCGTTGTAAAAACTCACAAAGAAATCTTTTTTTAAAAAAATTTGATTTAAAAGAGATAAAGAAGGAAATGTTACTTTTTTTTTAAATTTTATTAAAATTCACGAATATTTTAAGATATGAATACCGTTTTTGAATGAAAACGTCCATATAAAAGCGACAATCGTTATAAGAAAGTTTCACCTGCATCACAACAACAAAAATTCCCATGCCAAGCCTGGAAGGATCGACTAGTACTTGCGAAGTAAAAAGAATCCGAGGTGTGATAATGATTCAAGCTTTCGAATGATCACGAAATGTAACTTATCTAAGTCATCTCGGGTTCAATTCCCGGTTGGGCCAGAAAAATTAATTTTAAAATTAATGTTCCAGTTTATATAGCTGTGACTACTGATAAGCGAACCTTCCTTCTTCTATCCACCTCCTGCTAGTATCAATAACTCTAACTATTACTAACAACTTCTACTAACCCCTCCACGTGGGCCAAGTTGTTGGTAAATCCAGCTATCCGGTCCACTTACCAACAATAGCCTACCACCCCCCAGGGGACTTACATCTAGTAAGTACGTGTTTGGCAAACACGGGACCCCGAGCTGAGTCTGTTGCTGGCTCCTTTCTTTCTCTTTCCTGACCTTCCTTGGTCACCTCTTGTTCTTTTCGATCCCGACGCTAGGGTATCTTTTATTTTCCTCTTTCTTCCTCTCTCTCTCTTTTTAATGATATATGTAATGTTTTGGAATATGTTGATATTTGAGTTTTCAGTTGTAATTCAGGAGGGTTTTTAGTGGGTATGGTTGAGTTGTTCCGCGAGTCCCACACGCAGGGAGAGTCATGTTGGCTCTCCCTAGTGCGTAACTGCATTTTCCCTACCTGTACAAGTTTTTAGGGCTCCAATGAACTTNTAAAGCCCCCCCCCCCCCCCCCCCCCAAAAAAAAGGCTACCAGTCATCTCCTACCTCCTATCGCTCATTGTAGTTAAGCTTCAATAGCACTTTACATTTCCTATCTACAAATACTACAATGGAAATAATTTAAGTTCCAGTAGTTCTTTTAATTCTATCCAATGGACACACGGACCAACCAACGAAAGAACATTCTTTCACTGTGAAATTGGGTGAGAATCAAGGACGTAGCCTTATGCCACCGTCCCAGACCATTCCTGCTATCTCCCTTCCCATCCGCTCACCGGAGTGAATCGGGAAGAAATAATGTCCCCATGCATATCCTTCGCCCCCAACAATCCACGTGGATGAGGAGTGACGGGGGTGGGGGTAGCGAAGAGCCAATGCGCATGCGTCACCTGCGTGGAAGTCCAAGTGCGCTCTCGCCCTCAGTCGTCTCGCAACAAGTGAACGTCTACACGCTGCTCACAGCGGGCGGCAACGGCGGCCAAGGCAGCGGCGGCAGGCGACGGCGGTTGCGGCGGCGGCGGCAACAAGTGGACGGAAGGGCGGCGCGGGGCTAAGGCATTGCGATCGTATTGCAGTTCAGGTGAGCGAAGAAATAACAACACAAACCTCCAGTCATTGCATGCACAATTCAATGAACGTTATTCACTCACGCCTCTTAAAATCGCGCGTTGTAGAAGAGGTCAACACGTTTTATGTTGTTTATTTACATGAATAGTTGTTGTAGATGTGCAATGTCTATATTTTATTTTCAGTACCGCGTCTGTGACATACTAAACGATGAACGAGAACAACAAAATTATAATTTTAATTTAATGCAAATGATTTTAATGCAGACGAGGTTCTCCGTAGGGACTATTGAAAATTAATTTTCTACCTGTCTCTGTATTATCTGAAGTATCCTCGAGTATTCTTCGATCGTCGTCAAGTGAGAGACCTATGAATATATTTATTTATATTACCAAGCGATCTAGTACAATATCTATTTTGTATGTAAAATATAAATATAAGGGGGAAACTGTCTGGACACACATGTTATATATTCTCGTAAAACAAGATTGAATTCGGTGTTTATCACAAGGTTCACAAAAGCATTTTCGATAATGCAGTTAGTATGAATTGTTGATTTCAAAACTTCTCACTTTATTCGCAAATGTGTATTTTCGGTAAAAATCGTAGTCGAATATTTTTCTCCCGAAAAGATGCAAAAAATATGAAATCAATACTATAAATCTCAATTCCTTTTTAATAGGATTTTTAACAATCAAATGTTTGATATTTATACTTCAATTATGAAACAAACCATTCTTTTTAAAATTATCTTTACAATTAACATTAAATTAATTAAAATTTTGATTGTATTTTGAAATGTGAAATCTGCCCAGGAACCCAAGTCGATTTCGTCACTATCCTACCATTCGATATTTAGATTAAAAAATAATTTTCAACCCGTTCTTTCTTCTTTTGGTAGTAGTTTTCATTGTTTTTAACTACAAAAATATATTACGAAGGACTACCCACCCTCTTCGTGACATACCGTAAATTTTTAATTATCCCACCGCGTAAAGTGTTTTACGTTTTATGGATAGTCTCTTGTACGGATCTGTGTTAAAATGTGTTTCGTTTAAGTGAATGCTACAAATCGGATGAAAAAAAAACCGAAAATTAGCTCTATGGCATATTATATTTGAGTACATTTATCGGCGTATAGTTTGGCGTGTGGCCTTGTTCGGTGAGAAGAAGTCTGGGCAGAGTGAGTCGGTAAAATCCAGTCGTTTTAAAACATGAACACTGTTTGGCACTAGCCCTTGTCGGGTGTGACTTTACTCCCCGCTGATTTTTTGTAAGTCGAAGAAGTTGAGGGAATTATCTCCTTCCTCAGTTTGCAAAGAACTTTTATGAGCAGTTTTGTTTCGTGCTTCCCTGACGGATACGGATATTACTACTTCTCTAATCGTACTCTCATTAATAGCAAAACTAGAATACTTACTGAAAAAAATCATTGAGTAAGTAATAACCGTAAAATATTTTTTAAATCTTTTTCATATCAACATAAAAATTCAAATTTTGTGAAATTTAGATTATTCTTTAAACAAATTAAGAAAGATAAATAAGTTTTAAATTGTTCGCAAGAGTCCTCAAACAGTTCTTGATGAGGAGTATTTTATGTGTTTTAAATGCTTGTTAATGAAACCGTGTCATTTAAACATTTGTTGCTCATCTCACCATGTTTTTTTAGATGGCTACTACGAATGAACCGAAACACTGTAGCTAGATGAGGTTAGTAGACATGCACCCTAAACCAGCGTACAGCAATGCGCCGCCCTCTGATCTGACAGAGAACCTCGTATTGCACGTGCTACGGAGACGAGGAGACTTTGGTCGAAACACACATCCACACACACACACACATACACACACAAAGGAAAAAGATCTTGCCTAACAAGTGAAGAAAAAGGTATATTCTGTGGTCATTACAGTGAAAGAGGTAATGAGGTGTGTGATAAAAAACGTACCAGGGAAAAGTATGAATTATACTCATATAATTGAACGAAGTGAAATAACTGACCTTTCATTAAGAGATATGAGACGCAAGGAATATGAACTTCACAGAGACGTAAAAACACAATCAGATGTGTATTTTAAAATAATTATAATAATTTAAATAAGTTTAGAAAACCCTGGATTAACTACGTTGAATACACGGGATCCGAACTTTTTCATTATATTTTCAATGCACTTGTCTTCCAGGTTAATTGTTCGAAATTTCTTGTGCTTTTCCTTGGAGTCTCGTCCTTACAAAACAAGCTTTGCTCAATAAAACTCTGCTTGTAAAGCTCTACTTGTTTCGTATTAAATAAACGTTTGTTGATATTATATTAATATTATAACACGTTCCGAACTAGTTTTATTTCTAGGAGTATGTTGAAATGTTAAATCCACCTTTGACTTAGAGTTCTTGATCAGAATTGATGAAATGGTCCCTTGCTTGCTTCCGGAGAGTAAATTATTAAGGTGAAAACGTAAAAAGTACTCTTTGTAGACATATTTCAAAACGGAATGACATTCATGTATTTTCATACAAATGCGTTGTTGTATCTGCATAATCAGCATAATTTTGATACATAATCAGCAAGATTGTCTTCTATGAACGAATGATATTTCAGAATTTTGTCCCATAAGGAACTTTATGTGTGAATTTTTGCTATAACTCTTTCTCAGGAGTAAGAAGATATTAAAAAAAAGTTATCTGTTTTTAAATGGCAATATAAGTCAAAATAAATATCTGTTTTATACTGATTGATATTTATATCAGACAGACCGCCATCGAGCGCAGTTTTGTTGTTATGGTCTTCGACTCGTAGAAACGTCGTCTCGAAGACGAAGCTATACTTCTCTTCTGGAATGTGCATTTAGGAACAAATCAATTTTTTAGTAAATATTCGAAGATTTATATTATCCCTTGCTGAGTAGTTAATTTTTCCGGTACATGATAATTTGGGTTGAATTTGTGACGTAACGATGTTTCATCGAAGCGAATCACCGCCACTGGGGAGCGAGAGAAACTTGTGAGCTTTAAGTGTAGTTAATGGAAAATGCGAGCCTCGCAACATGCGAAGCTCCGGATAAGTATATCGAATATTTAAAGATTTTTTTCCATTAATTTTATACAAAATTATTTACACGAAAAAGAGAATATCGCGTAGGCAGAGCATGGAAACTCATTATTAAAAATAACTTTTTTTCTTCTAATTTTTATAGATTTTTCAAGCAGCGTAGTCAATCGATAGTTGAAATGATGTAGTGAAGAAGAATTGTTATATACGACTCATAATTAAGTGTTTTGGACATTTTGAAAATACCTCAGTCTGTCTTTAAGGTGTTAAAGATTTCTATTGAGTTTGATATCAGCTGTCTTTAGAAAAGATTGGGCTTTTCAATAGCATCGTTCTTCTATTGTCTTATATCTTACCAAAGCTTACCAAAGGGGAACTGAACAATAAAGGACGGAACGTACAATCATTTCGCGGAGTCTTGAAGAAAGAGGCTCTGAATGTTTATTACAAAACATTTTAAAGGTTTGAAAATTTTCATTGCCCTTTCAAGTAAACATAACCTTTATTAAAATGGACAGGTATTTATTTCTAAACAGCATTCTCATACTCAACGAGGTAGAAAATGAAAATTAGGATTCAAGTATTTTAAAATAAAAACACTTTTGTAGATCAAAAAATTTTCATTTTCACGATAGCTGACAAAATGTTACTCTTTCTAACGTTCAATATGTTTCTTCGCAAATGTATACACGTTTTTTATTTAAATTGAATAGTGACGTATTAAGTTGATTTTTTAGTAACTTATTACGTTAATAAGAGTATACATTAAATTATTTAATAATTAATTTTAAGTGATTAAATAAAAGCAAATAACTTTATTGTAAAAAAACCGTTGCAATTACAATTTGGAATTCGTACATTTAGCATAGTAAAATTTATTTTTGGACGTACGTTATATGAAGAACGGGAATCCATATTTGTTAATAGAATGGGTTTATGTAACAAACAAACTCATTTAAGTGCTTTCCGGAAAAAATAATTGTAATTTTTTAAATAATTTAATATTTTAAAATATTTTGTCTGTTTAAGTGAAAATAAATTACTTTATTTGTGTTTACTTTTCAACTATAAAAGATTCTTTCCAGAAATAACTTGCTTTTTATTAATCTTATATTCCATTTCATTCAATTACGGTAGGTTCTCAGCATATCTTTTCAATTGTAGTTTGAGGTGTTATAAAATAATTTCAATCTTTTACGAAGGAAAGACCGTTTCTAACGCGAACAACCTCCTTGATGTTCCTCGACCCATTGAGTGAGTCTAAAAGGAAATTGTCTTTCGCCAATCTCAATCTCCGTCCTTATGCTTTCAACCGCAAGAATGATGACAAGAGGAACCAGATCCGAGATTTCGCACGCGCACCTGCGTTCTGCAGGGAAGTTATTGTAGCTTCAGCAAAATAACAATAAAACACGGAAAGTTCAATTACAGTAAAAGGGACAATATTCCGTGGCTTTTGACGGTTCCGAGAGTTGGAATAAAACGTTTTACTGGAAAGTTTTTCGAAACTTTCATTGCTCGAGTCCTAAAATGTATACGGCTCTTGATGCAAACTCCGAGATAAAAATTTAATTTTATTTCATAAACCTATGAAAGAATTCTCTTGATTAGAAAAATTATTCCATTTGTTGAAACGGTATTCCTTAGATTCAAATGATTCACTTCATCATCATTTTGTCTATTCAATAAAGTCTTTCATTATCTGTCTCTACAATTTCGTATTATTGTAATCGATTTTAGAAACACGCCTGAATTCTAATGACTGTTTATTACTAGTTAAAATAATTCTAGTAAACCGATTGAGCTAAGTAATTGAGGAAAAAGAAAGAGAAATAATGCCTAGTAATTGAGGAAAAAGATGCAAGTTTTCTGCTAGTTCATCATAAATTGGTCGGTAATTTTTTAAAATTTCTGTTATCTAGTTCTTATAGCCCTTGATCGGAATTGATGGGATGGTCCCTTGCTTCCGGAGAGTAAATTAGTTGTTTTTTTCCTCCACGTGGTCATACGCAGTTTGTATTGTTTTTTGACAATAAATTTATAACATTATAGTGTATTGATTGAGCTGTGCTAATCGAAACGTGCTATCTTCCTTTTTCAATAGTGTATTTCTTTTTAAAAATTTGTTATAATTCTTGTCTTAAACGACATTATTGCTGAATGCATATCTAAATGGATTGAAATGTGGAAGCGTGCCATAAATGTCTTTAACTACTCCGCAATATTCGTTTTTCTTCATAGATTTGAATAATTTTTTATAACAGTCACAGTTTATGTATGTTTATAAAGCCTGTAAACGACCCAACTATTCTTCATTTTAATCCCTTCACTGTTTATCTTCAGTGGGAAAAGAGGAAAAAGTGCTTAGACTTTTCTTTCTTCAACATGCTTGCGTACATTCAGAAACATAGAGAAGCCAAAATTATCAACTGCGAGTCATTATTTTTTCTTTTTTTCAGACTAGTTTCCACCTCTCTATTCTAACAACACTAATGCAGCTAAACGTTTTGTAGTTATCCTTTGAAGGACAGTTTCTCAACTCATTTTTCTGTGCCTTTTTTGAAGGTTGCATAGGAGAATTTCTACGGAAGAAAAAACTTTTTATTTATCGGTTGGGATTCAGGGAAAGGGTTTCAAAGATAATTTATACGAGAAAAATTTCCGTTGTCCGTTGAAATCAAACCCTGAGTGTCATCCCGTTGGGAAATTATACTCATCTCCATATAAAGGAGATTGACAAATATCACGGTGTAGACGTAATTACTTCACACGTTGAGAGTATTCGTCATTCGTGTCGATGACTCTGGAAATTGATTCGATTGACTCGTGATCGGTAACGAAAGACGAAGTGGTCATCTCAATTAGAAAATTTGGTTCCATGAATTATTTAAATTTTTGTAGGATGAACGGTCCAATCACAAGTGAGGGACAGGCAAAGTATGTATTCAGCTTCAAAAAGCACATTCGTGGTTTAACGTCAGAAGGTTTAATGGAGGATAATGATTCGGACCTTAGAGCAAAGTGTCTGACATCTACGGGTAGGAGACTAAACTAACGTTTTCCGGGCAAACTGGTCTTAGTACTCTCTCTCTCTCTCTCTCTCTCTTACATTTCAGTTAGAAAGTGAAGCTAGCTATAGCTGTTAGGTCGTTCGTTGGAGTTGTTCGTATACTGACTCGAAATAATGAGGCATTGATCTGTTCCTGAATGTAAAATTCGAAGTGGTCATATGTTCTTGTTTTCCAGAAATTCAAATGTCCAAAATTTGTAGATAAATGATTGTAAGATTTACAAACATTTTTTGTGGGACTTTAGGACTCGTCAACGTTAGGGTCATTAGAGCCCTTGATTTACTAACAAGTGACTGAGAACATGAACATACCTTCGTGATCAATTCGGAGAATTGCAAGATCTAATATCGCAACCCTTGACACCGCTCATCTCTCTATCATTGGATGGGTGTTTTCGTCAAATGTTGGGAATACGTCCAAGAGCTAAAATCGCTGTACTTTCCATAACTATCCGTTAATATACTTCGGACGCTCGAAACTCACCGTTACTCACGGCGCCTAACTGATTGACGCTGGAGAGCTGTCCAAGACCAGATTGCATCGGTATTCGCGCGATAGTGATATCACGTAGCGTCAGAGCAGTGGCCCGAATAGCTGAAGCGCGGACTGAATTCGTGCTCATATCATACTAGATGTCGATATGTCATCTTTATTGGTTTAACATAAGAAAATACAGACTGAGTTATGAGTAGAAGTTAATTTCTACCATTTGATATTGATAATAAGAAATACAATCTTTCTTGGTAGATTTGTAATGTTTTTAATTTTAAGAACACAACGTTTCGTCAACAAATTTGTGACTTTGCAGGAGTTTCATAATAATGTGACGTCTTCATGAATGTGTCTCATTTGTATGGGATGTTGATCCTCTACTAACACTGGTCTTGCAGTTTATTATGAGTAGATTATTTAGATGAAATAATTGTAACGACTCATTTGAGTTCACTTAATCACATTAAAATACATCACATATAGACATATGGCATCTTGGAAACATCAATGATACTTAACCCTTTGAAGGTTCGGGGGAGTGTCGCAACACCCCGTGTATCTATTAGTGCTATTTCTGAAAAACAAGTTTATTTCGTAAGCTGAAACTTTCTGTACCTTCCTAACAATCTGTTACGCGCTGATTTCGTCTGTTTTCGCAGAAACTGCTGATGTCTACTCGCCTATGTTCGTGCTAGGGTTTCTTATTTGTGAAAAATGTGTCTCAAGTTTAGGGGTAAATGTTAATGACAGAATTGAATTTTATTGATTTTTTGTTTTTGATATTTTTACATGATAATTAAATTAAAATAACCAAAACAAGTGAATATAATACTTATTAAAAAAGTCTGCCTCGAAATGCCTCTTTATTATGTCACTCAGATTAGTACACTGTTTTTTTATTTACTAATAGATTTAACATAAAATGATAAAATATATATTCCAAATGAGAGTAATATCCGAATAGTTTTAGTTATTTGTCCGCGTTGCACGAAATGACAGCCTTCTCGTACCCTACCCGACCTTAAGATTAAATAAAATTATTACATTAAAATTATTAGTATGATGTTTTGGTTCGGAATTGCGTCCTTATTATCAAACATCTGAGCTGGTGATCAAGTGTAAATGAAGACTATTTTAATAATAATTATATTCGTTGTGAGTGACGGTAGAACATGCTGACCCTTGGAGTAAAATTGATCGCTAGTGCGTAACACTGCGTATCGATGGGGCCTGACCTTAAGGTGTGACGTCATAGGCGTGTGGAGGGTCTCCGGAGGCCGTGGATTTGCTCACGCGGGTGACACGCGGTCGGATTCGGTTTCCATCTGCGGCGAGACTTTTAAGGGGCTGTAAATCATGGAGCAGTGCCCAGACAGGTTCTTCGTATGCATTGATTTTATGTAAACGGGATGGTTGTCATTAGAAGAGGATATACTCTTATTGGCATAATGTTACGTGCCTAAGTTTGAGAAACTTCGTTATTTCATAAAAATATGGAAGAAATATATCTCAAGAAGAACAGGACGGATACTATTGGAAAATAAAATTATTGGAAATTGATTCCTCCCATATACTGAGCGAGTCAATAACGTACAACTCAAATAAAAAAGAAATAATTCGAATTCCGTTTACTCCTTACTAGGAGTAACAAAAAATCCTAAACGGATAAATTTATTAAAGTCAGATTTTCAAAATCGAGGGAAGTGCCGAGATAAGTCGTACGTGGAGCTAATTATTTGAATACCCATTTTCTTAAGAGTTTGAAGTAGCTCTGAAAATTTAAATAGTAATAGTTTAAGGAACAATAAAAGAGTCAAATCTCTGATGTCCCCCTTTCCCCCTGCCCTGATAAGTTTAATAGCACAGTTTAATGCTTCCAATTATTCTCATAAGCAGTTACTTGTAATTTTCAGATAATACATTCCCATGCAACCTATTAAAATATTTGTGTTACAAGTAAGCAAACCCTATTTCATTTTGTGTTGGTCTAAATTAAATACGAGAATTAAATTTAATCTAATAAATTAAATCTAAGTTAATTAAATCTTTGACAAGTGTGAAATTCATTTCAAACTTAATTTTTTTACTAAATTATGTCTAAAATTGAATCTTATAGAATACTAAACCAACAAAAATTTTCTTCTAGTGGTCATTTAATCAATTTTTATTACTAATGCTAAAAGTGAATGGATGTATGGGAGATGTGATTGGAGAGAACCCGACGATTTCCGAAGGCCGAGAAACCCCCCAACGGGAGCAGAAGTTGAATAGACGAGGTTCCAAGGAAAGGCAAGGTGAGAGGGAGGCATAGAAGAACTTTTGACACGGAAGCTAAATAGAGTGGCAGTGCCGGCGTCCCCATGCGGACCGGGATTTCGATTGGGGTTGAAGGGGAAGGGCCATGAGACACTCTGCAAGGAAGCGAGGAAGATTGATGTGGTCCTATTGGAAATGTCGAAGACGTGTTAAAGCGAGGGACAAAACAAGAGAAGGAAAGATGTTCACAAATTAGTGAAAGCACAAATCACCGATATCTTACTCTTTAATACGGCATCGTTTCCTCGAGAATCAATGAAATGAAAGAAGTGGAGAGAAAAAAGGCTCGAAAGAATAGATTGAAGACAGGAGAAAAGAGAGGGAATGGTGAAGGAAGTGTCCAAAGATTCTGAGTCCGAAGATACAACTGAATTTACGAATTGAAGACAAAGATGTGTGTGATTCATAAAGAAAATCCTATTTTTTTTTTCATTTGATCCATCCTTCATCATGGTCCCTGAACTCAAAGACACGGGTTAATTTCTCTTTCAATAAAATAAATTCTCAATGTAATTTCGATCGTGTACTATTATTCTTCATATATAAATAGGGGTCAGATATAAATAATAATAAAATATGAATGTGCGAGGCGCTTGTAACCATTTATGTCACTTTAAATATAGTAATTTATGCAGAGTGCATGACAATAATAAATCCAATTTTAATTTATGAATAATTAAATGCTAAAAACTGTTATACTTTTACTGTTTTAATTTACACAACGTAAGAAAAACCAGTCCTTAATGCGACTATTGTAGTCCAAATCGCAAACTACTTAGTATTTTCCGGAGAATAATAACTACCAGGTACCAATTTCACTGCGTTTTGTTACAATTTCCGTTCAATAGCATTCTATTGTTCTTGGCTACGCTGTACGGCTTATAAAACGTTCTTTCATGCCTCAAATGTGTGACATGCGAGATAGTATTTTGTATGAACATTCTTCGTACAAATATGTCAAAATTTCAGTGTACCTTCGTCCGCATATCAGTAAGTAATTAACGACCTTTTTTGGCAGACAATAAATAATTTTAGAGTTCAGTGGAAAAACATCAGTAAGTAAAACACTAGAACAATATAAACTTTGAAAAAATAAAAATAAAAAACTCACGACGCTTCGGTACCCATTGGTACCATTATCAAGCGTATTTCACTTGATTGAACGACAATTCTGATAACAGCTTTCTCGGGCATAATCTAATCAATAACTCACAAGTGTCATTGCTCACTGAACTCGTTTGTGCTCGTCCATCAACATGAAATGACGTTGCAAGTGCGTTTCAAGCGCTTGATGTCGGTTCGACTTGATTTCTTCCTTTTCAAAAAAAGGGGGCTCCTGATATCTTGAACTTTGTCACAATGATTTCAAAGCTTCTACCAAGAGGAGGTTTTTGTTTTTGCAGAACCTGAAGTTAATGCACTACTTCCTCCATGACATCGAGTAACTGAAATCCATAAACAGTTGACTTTTCTCGATGTTTTGGTCATTAGGAAATAAGATGGAACTCTCGGTCACACGGTCTACCGTACGAAGACTCATACGGACCGATACTTAAACAAAACCTCAAACCACCACCCAAGACAAAAAAGAGCTATGATTAAGACTTTAGTGGACCGAGCCCGACGTATTTGTGAGCCCTTATACTTAAAGAAGGAACTCCGACATCTGGAATCCGCCCTACAGACAAATGGATATACACGTAGAGAGTACGTAGAGCCCTTCAACCAAAAATAGGTAGTCGTATTACAGATAAGGGAAAAGAAAAATCGGTGGTGGATACAGCATTTCTGCCTTATATAAGTAACGTAATGGACAGAATAGGAAAATTACTGAAGAAACACAATGTTGTTAACGTGTTTAAACCTACAAGTCAAATTCAAAATCTCCTCAGACCTGTTAAAGATGTTCGGGATCCTCTGACTAGTGGTGGCGTATATCGCATCCCATGCTCTTGCGGGGCAGTACATATTGGCACAACCAAACGCAGTATAAATACTCGTATTTCAGAACATTCAAGGAATTGTAAGTTGGGACAGGTGGAAAAATCGGCGGTTGCAGAACATGCCTGGCTGGAAAACCATGACATTCAGTTCAATCATACTGAAATTATTTCTTCCTCCACCCACTATTATTCCAGAATTCATCGGGAAGCCATTGAGATTTTCAAACATAAAAACAATTTTAACAAGAAGGAAGAAAACTTCAGAATCCAAAGGGCTTGGTACCTTGCTCTTCGAAATGTGCATATAAAACCCTTTTCCTTCCCTAATAATTCCACCAGCCAATCACAACAGCAGTTTGGCGAAGCGAACCAATCACAGCAGCACTTCGGCGAAGCGAGCCAATCAGAAACGACCCCTACGTCACCACCGTCCTATAAGTAGGTGGGGGTCTCCGGCCGGGTTATTAGTCGGAGCTGGGACGCCGAGGAGGACGCTACACCCACGACGCCCCTACTGAAGATGGCAGCCGCAGTAGCCGCCGAAACGTCTAGAAGAAATAGCAGTGGACCACGGCTTAATAGCCCGGAAAACGACAATAATATTAACTGAAATCCTTGTCATGAAGTGTGTGAATATTTTCATAGTCAGCTCAAATTTGCAGAGAACGGGAATAATAAAACAACTTTGCTATCTACAATTGATCTTTGCTATCTTTGCTTATTCTACATCCACCTCACAGCTGTTATTTGTAACAAGAATTACCACAAATATATTTTATGCACATATATTTCTTCCTTCCTCCAACACGTGGAGAAGATATGTGATAAATACGGCCAAATGAAACTAGGTCGGGAATCAAAACTGGAGATCTCCATCATGTACCACTACAATCCCATTCTTCCTTTCGCAACATTTCCATGCAGAGCTGTTAATCTGGAGAACCTGGCACACACCTTATTACTAGTTTATAATGTTATTTATTAAACTTTTTGTTTAATATTATCTGTTATATTCCCTTTTAATAAATACGAAAAAGAAACTATGTATTTCGTAAAACAAAAATAAATTATTACTAAGGGTAAATAACCTATACTGTTCATACATGTTTGTTAATTGCTTATTAATTTTGTTGTACGTTTACAAAGGGATAAAGAGATTTTAGTGATTCTTCTCAGGCTTTTTTATAACCGTCAACCCGGAAGGGGGTGGGGGAGAAAGCTAAGGTATACTCGTTGCCTACTACACTGATTCTCCTATTCTATACAAAGGACTCATTTGCAGAGTTGAAGTACACAAATACGGTGTGATGAGAAAATGCGAAATTATGACAAATGCCTGACGGCGAGCGCTATACGATTCCAAATGAATATCTCGGAGTGTTTTATCGTATCCCTGAGGATGTAGACGTATTAAGAGCAGTGTACAAAATAATGTATGCGGGTCCTAGATGAAGCTAATGCCCCCTCCCCCTTCTATTCGTACCCTTGCGAGACGTGTGTCCGCTCACTTTATGGCACGAAGCGAAGTGGCTAATGTGATGGGTGGGATGTCATGTCTCGTGAAGGGGAGGGGAGGCTATCGCGACAGGTGCCTCGCGGCGGCGGCGGCGTTACACCGACGGGAGCCGCCGCCTCCTCCGTTCTCTTGGATGATGAGACAGGAAGGAAGACAGGAGCAATGTCAACGTGACGGGACAGTGAGACAGACTGTCTCCTTTCCCCTCCCGCACGACACTAAGCTCTTGGTTCTGAGAAATTTAATATGAATGCGAGAGATTCAAGGAACATGATAAATTTTGGTCAGGTGAAAATGGCGACGAGCCGAGAATCGAACCCGGGATTCCTGGATTGATCGCAGGAGTGTTAACCACTACACCACCCTTCTCTCCTTCCACAACTGTACGCCATTTCCACCCAAACTTCCGGGGTTTAGAACTAGGTGGAATTGGTTTACAGTTTATCACATATCTTCTCTTCTCGATGGTTAAATATATGCTATCATGGAACATGTACATACGTTCGTAGTGGAAATAATGAATAAGCACTACCACATCTCGTCTATCATGGATTGCCAACGTTGAAAGTTTAGAAATAAGCGGAGAAAATAAAACCATATTCGGCATTTATTTGGCTTCATGCTATATAATACACGACTGCTAATTATCTAATTTCATGAAACGGATTTCACAACATGGTTGGTTAATTATGTTTAACCTATGCCTTATTTGAAAATACAGAAATTAGCAAAAAACGTTCCAGTTCAAGAAACATGACCACTATGAAGTATGTACAGTAAATACGCCGAAGACATAAAAATAAACGAAAAAGTAGGCGTTAAAATTAAGAACCAAAATACTGAATATCGCCATACATGTAATTGAAACATTCACATAAATACAGATAATACGTAGTAAATTCACTTGTTACACGATATTATAAAACGGAGATATAATTTACAATACATAGGATTACGAAAATTTAAAATGGTAGGATAAAAAACATGTACAATTACAACTTGAATAGGAGAACAACAAATAATATATTATTATTACATGAACAACAAATATTGTATGAACAATTATGCGGAATTGCTAGAAGTTTGTACTATTTAGAACAACACGATCACCGAGTTTTACGAGATTTGACCCTAACCCTCGATGCATCTGCATTTTTGTTAGCTACCCCTCAATTTAAGAAAAAATTGTTAAATCTGCAAGACTTTAATATTCCTATCCGAATATAACTTCACATTCTGCACGCCGACTTGTTTAAGGAAGTTGAGTAATCTAGGTAAGTTATCTTTGATTTTTTAAAGACTACAGTAGTATTTGACCTTCGAACTAACAACTGTTAATTAACTTAAGTGCGTTTTTGTATTCGTAATAGGTCATCTATTTTCCCCTTCCGATAAGAATTCCAACAAGCGACCGTATACACCACGAAGTGTCTGTCGAGACAAGTTTAATGCGTTGGCGTGTTTTAGTATTTCAAAAATTTATTTTTAACTGTATGTACGAAAAATGTGATCTCCAGGTTTTTCATGCAATATAATTGACGTGCTCAAATCTCTTTGAATCGTGTTCCAAATTATACAAAGATATGCTCGATACATTTTCTAAAATGAAGCAGGATTTTATTGTAAGTTTTAGGGGTTGTATTCCCATTTGAGAGCTTTCGTTTCATGTGCTTGTGCTCAATTCTTTAAAAGTTTCCATCCTGTTATTGGGTATCTATGTCTTCCGATCATTCAAGTTTTCTATTGATGATTCATCAGAGAATTGTAGCAATAAATTGTTTTTTGACAAATAGATATCGTATACATTTATTAAGAATATTACCAAACCAACGTTTTCCTGGGAGCGCCAGATATTTCTTTACTCTTCCTCTTTTCTTAAGGCTATTTAGATAATTTTTGATGATTCTCATCAAATCGAAATTGTTTATAACGCAAACAACAAGTTTTTTAAATAAGCAAAGACAAATTAAATGTGGTGCTTTTATGGAAATAGTAAATATATTATACCCCATAAATAATTTATTAGGGATTGGTCACATTACAGAAAATATTTAAAACCAAATAGTTTTTTTAGAATTGTTCATGGAAAAAATTGTCAATATCTTTGTCTGCTATTATAATAATATCTTAATTCCATGTTGGGCCTTTCAGAAGACGTAAAATTTCATATTCACTTTCACCTTTCGATCGTTCTTTTTGGGTCATCACATGAATGTACATAAAACAAATAATTAATATTTATGGTAGAATAATTATTACATTCGAAAATTTAATCACTGTCGGCTTAAAAAAAGCATAAACATATGATTTGAAAATCTCATTTCTCATTTTTCAATTAATTTTGATTGATTCAATTCGCAGTTATATTTACACGACGTAAGAAAGTAATTCCGTACATTCGTTACATATATTGAAACGTCTTTGAACTAAATTTGAACTAACATGAATTTCAAGAGATAAATATTTAAAATGCTGTTTCATCCAAAGAAAATAGAGTATTACTTGATCTAACATTTTTACAAAATCTTAAGAAAAATTAAGAAGAAATGTTGGATAATTTATCGACTCCGTTTGGTTCATTTAAAACGTTACGACATATTTACTGGAAATAACTATGTGTTTTGAGTTCTTTTTCTTGGTGGTATTTCTAATGAAGTTACATACACAATTTTTGTTACCTGTCATTATCTGTTTGTAGATGTGGTAAATATTGAATAGCAATGCAAACCTTCTCCTTCCAATACTGAAGAAAGTCAGGGTTCATCGTGGAGGGTGTAAGAAGAATCGCTGCAGGAGGGCTGCATGTTTACGTCAGCTGCATCAGATATGCCCCATCAGGCAGAGGTATTGATTGACGGGGACGGGCATGGAGAGCGAGCTTCTCTGCCTGCACCTCCTTAAAAACACCTTCCTCCTTCACCCCCGCCCCACCCCACGCAAGAGGAGTATTGCCCGGCATCACCAACATCTCTTACGTACACATCATTGCGATCCCTAAGATATTTTATAGAAATACTTTTGTCGATATTTTCCACAATGTTTACCCCAGAATTCGTGCGACAGAACTTCAATTATATTTAATCACCATATTCTTTCCAAACTAAAATTTTTAATGAAATATTTATATATTATGAAAAATGTTTAATCCGTGATATACTTTAGACTAGTTCTTTATACTGACTCGCAGTGAGGTCAGTAATATTTTGTTAATGAAGAAGTAAAGTCTGAAAAACAAAAAACAACAACATACAATATCTAGTGACTACGGGTGGCTGAAACAAAACAATCAAAAAAGAATTTTAATTACAATAAATTTAAAATATTTTTAAAATTTCTTTCTTTTGGAATACACAGTAATTTAAATTTAGTAAAAAATATTTATAATGTAGTTAAAATACGAACTTTTCGAACATACTTTTCGAACGTATAACTTACCTTCTTTTCATATGTTTAAACAATTTCATAATTTATTATCGAATACGCAGTCACAAACTGCGTATGACGACGTGAAGGACAATGAACTAATTTACTTTCCGGTAGAAAGCTAGGAACCATCCCTTCAATTCCGATCAAGGGTCATAAGGTAAAGGTGGATTGAAAATTTCAGTACACTCCTTAGATCAGAATAAAAAGTGAACTACGTGCTACAATATCAACAGAATACAAACTGAACACAAAAAAAAGATAGTTCTCAAGAAAACATTATTATAGAACTATAGATTATTTGGAATATGTTGTTTATAAATTGTAACTGTTCTCTAAATATCTCTAAATTCGAGACTTATTATTTCAATAGACGCTTTCGACGAGTGCCTACTTAAACTGCATATAAAATCCGTCTCTACCCGAAGGAAAGCAGGAGAAAATCCCGGGTCAGGATGAAATATTATGAAATTTAATTACGTATGACACAGAATTTGCCCCTCTTCAATGCGTCTTGCATTAATATTGTTTTTATATTCATTGTTTACAAAATATCTAGTAATTTGTTTTTTGGGCTCTTTGCATTTTTTCTAATGTAATTTTTCTATTTAATATTTCATAAGGATTCATTAATATTAGTCAGTTATGAAAGTCAGTCGTACAAAGGATATTTTTGAAATTTTTACGAATATAAATATAAAGATTTTTATATTTCATTGGTATATAACTAGTTTTTGGCTTAAGTCTATTTTGATGTAATCTTTCAATAACCTTCGCATAATGCTGAATAGAAACCACATGGCACCTGCTGTCGTCTGAGAGGAACCTGAAATGACGAAAGCAAATCCCAGAGCGTGTCAAATGGCAATAGAGAATTCATCCAACAGAAAATTCGGTCGCAGATGGAAGACGCATTTCGGTCCTTATCTCTTTTCCCCTTCGGGCGTCGAGAGACGGTTTTCGTATCACATACGGACAGAGCGGATGAGAGAAAAGATGACGCATGCAAGTGCTATGACAATATTTGCTTTAATATATGTCTTAATTTTTGAAATGTGGGGTTGTGTTCTAATGACTACGGTTTTTAGTCTTATACGGAAAGGAGATATGTTGGATTGCCAAGAAGTCGTGTGCCGAAATGTGTGTGTGGAGAAGGTGAGGATAACACTCAATGAAAAACTCACGACAAAAACAATTGTTCGGCGATCCTCCTCCTTTAAGCTGTTTTTTAATATCAGATGGAAATGGTGCAACGGAAAGAAAGTCTTTAATCAAACCAAATATTAAACCCTTTCAGGTTTTAATTTCGTTTGTATGAAAGAAATTATTGGCATTTTCGTAATATTTCGTCTTTTGCTGTTTCAATTCAACTTCACATGTACGAACAACTCGTGCAGAGAGCACATCAAAATATCCGCCCCCCCCCCCACACACACAAATCTATAAGTATAAAAGCGAAATACCACTGACAGACTAAATTCAAAATCTCAGCAACTACAGAGCTTACAAACTTGAAATTTGGCAGATAGGTTCCTTTTAGAGAGTAGACATCCACTAAGAAAGGATTTTACAAAACTCCACCCCTAACGGGGAGAAATGGGGGTTGAATGTTTTATGTATGTATTCCATCATAACTCTAGAGTGCCTGGAGCAATTTCAACCATACTTCATACACAGATGACTGACTATATGACAACAAGGGCGTAAGACATCCCTTGCACCCCTAGGGAGATGGAGATGACATGTAAAATTAATGGTAAAATCCGATATTAAATTCGAAGCCATGCTTTTCGATGCTGGTGAGATGGGTAAGAGCGTTTCCGGTGCTTTGCAAGTTCATAATCAGTCCACATTGCAGATACTATACCTGTAGCATCCCTGGGGTAGGGATGGGAATGAAGGAAGGTAAACATAATTAAAAAAGCGACCGATATTGGTGTTGAATTAATCATTTTTGGGACCACTGAGGTGAAGTGACACCCTCATTGCCAGATATGTACATGATCGCCACCTATAAGAAATAAACACCCTTTGTGTTGGGGTTGAGACGGAGTGAAATGTAAAGATAATAGAAAGAAATACTAATTAACGAAAGAATGACACTAATTTACTATGTAAACACGCCAATGCTCAAAACGTTTTGTCTAACCTTTCGACTTGGTTCCATGCAAATCGTCTCATTGTAAACACTGACAAAACAGTGTCTATGTCATTTCACAATAGTATCACAAAATCTTTACCCCAGGTTTCTCTTTCTTTAAACGGAACACAATTAAAAACTGTTACAAATACAAAATTCTTAGGTCTCCATATTCAAGACAACCTCAAATGGAATTGTCACATTGACAATCTTAATTCCCAATTAAGCAAATTGTGTTACGCATTCCGAATCTTAGTTAACGCAGTTAGTCCACGTATTTCCCGTTGCGTATATTTTGCAAACGTTTACTCCCATTTACGTTACGGCATTACCTTCTGGGGTAATTCCGGTCAGAGTATTCAAACTTTCAGAATTCAGAAGAGGATAGTTCGGATAATTTGTAAATCTCACCCCCGAAACTCTTGTAAACCTTTATTCAAGGAATTAAATATCTTAACACTTCCCTGCATTTATATTTATGAAACGGTCGTGTTTGTTAAGACCGAATTACTGAAGTGCCACCCTTGCTTTATACGAAACAGTCTCGTTCACGAACACTATACACGCAATAGTAGTAATATTCATCGGCCTAGAGTGTCAACCACTCTTTGCCAAAAGGGACCATACCATTCGGGAATCGTTCTATATAATTCCCTGCCCAAGAATATAAAAGATATTATGAAACCCATATTAGTGTTGAGATCGTAGTTTACGGGGCCGCTGAAATGAGTAGTGACATTCTCGAAGACGTCAAAGTTCACAATCAAGCCGTATAAAGTTCACTCTAACACCCCTAGGGAAGGGGATGCCATGAAAAAAGCCCATCGAAGATGACATACCGGTGACGAGTCCATAAAGTTCGTCGCCGCTGAGGTGAAAGTGAAACCTCGATATTGTGTAAGACCGAACTCAGTCCTCATGGACACACCGCTAGCACTCCTTGGGTGGGAGGTGGGGGTGGAAATCGGTTTATAGATAAAAAAATTTAAAAACTAATTTTGAAATATAAAAATATGAAAATTGCATCACATCCGTAGTATTTGGGTTGATGCGATTTTTAAACTACCAATGCCGTTGAGTATAAGTTGAGATCACATAGTGGCACGGTATCCTTAGAGCTGGGGTGGGAAGGGTGAGACAAAATGACATAAAAAGACCATTATTAGGGTTGAGATTTTTGTGTATTCTGAGATGAATAATCGTATTTCTAATGACATTATGTATATCTTCAGACCACATAAGGTGCACGACGCCACTACAGATGGGGATTGGGAAGAGCGTGACAAAAAAAATTCCACTAAGAAAGTATTTTACCAAAATTCGCCCTTAAGGAGAAAATTAGAGTTTTCTAAACAAATTTTTAATTACATCAGTGAAAATAAGGGATTGAGGATACACACCAATACTATCAAACCTCCAACATTTATAGATAAGATTCTCAGAGGATACCAATGAGGATATGAATAAAAATAAAATTGGAAACAGTACAGAATTCTCGCGAGCAAAGCTGCGGGTACTCAGCTAGTATAAAATATAAAAATAAAGTAAAGTTATTGAAAATTCCGCTTTTCAATGCAGCTTAATAAAATCTAATGCATTTTTGTGTAATTGTGTTGTATAACGATAACTAAAAAATAATTATTTTCTTGGCAGACAAAAACACATTTACTTAAAAACATGACCACATCATTCCTTCCCCAAAATTGGGTTCTAATGAATAAAACACATGGGAGAATTGATGGAGAAGAAAAACTTTACGATACTGATTTGCTGGGATACTAAAAAATTACCTGTTTGTAATTATCATTTCCAGTTGATATAACACATATTTGTGAAAAAATCCTTGAATGAATGCTGTTTTTTATTTAACCTATCAATATAAAATAAGTTTATTAACCCTAGAACACTAACGCCTATGTACATATAATTAATACTAACTATTCGTAAAATTTACGTAAAAGCTCTTGAATGTATCTACATGAAAGGATATAATATTATTGAAAAGTAATACTCGTATTTAACATTTATTAAACCTACTATTATGTACTAACTATACGTATTTTTTACGTACTCCATCATTTTATCGATTCTAATTCAATATTTGTATCTAATTCTTGTTTTGTACTTTATTCGAAAATAAATGTCATACACAAGTATAACTTTTCAATCATATTATATATTTACTTTTGCATAAAGTACAAAATTTATTTTGCATAGATACAAATATTGAATTAGAATCGATAAAATGATGGAGTACGTAAAAATTAGCTAGTACTCAAGGGGTTAAATTAAATTAACGTCAAATTGTAGAATCACTGTTAATGGTTGGTTCTCTGCATCAAGGTTACATTTTATAACCGTTCTCTGCATAATGGTTAAATCGTATAAAATTTACCATTGATGGTCAAATTTTATGACTGTTCCGGTACAAAAAAAGTTCGTGATGAATCATGTGCCATTTATATTTATTGAAAGTTAAAATTCGTTACTTTTTTAGAATAGTGAGTACAGGAATTTATTTTTATTGGATCTGGATGAATTTACCTTGTATTAGTTAGTGTCTTCTTGCATCCTGCTATGAATGCGGAAAAATTGTGTTTATTGGCGTTTATTATTATTATTATTATTATTATTATGAGTGAATGAATGTCTTCCACAACTTGAAGTTGGATCTTTTCCGCTTGATGATCGGACATTATCAAGTTCAATCAAGCTGCTCTTCTATACATTTTCGCACTATATGGCATGTGTCAAGGATTACGGATTCCTGCATAAGTACCTTGGCTGCTCCTAGTATTTCCAAATATTGTTTTGTACATTCCGGTATAATTCCTGTAGCTGAAATAACTACAGGTCGATTAATAACTTTCCCCACTTTCCAGATTTTTTTGAGTTCGTCACCCAAGTTCTAAATTTTGCTAAATTTTAAACTGTAACTTCTGTAATATTGTGAGTCAGTGGGATGGCAACATAAATTACATGAATTTCCTTCTTATTTAGTACTAGGAGCATGATGTCAGGGCGGTTTGTTGGTATGGTTATGTCAGTTCTAATTTCTCTGTCCCAGTCACGTTTCCAATTTTTATTTTCAGTGATAGGAGGAGGTTCATATTTGTAGTAGGGAGTATCTACTATGTTCCCTGGAAGGTGTAGGTGAAGAATCTTTGCTACATTGTTGTGGGTTTTGGTGTAATCTGTGTTCGCAAGAAGCCGACATGAACTTGTGATCTGCTCAATAGATTCTGATGCGTCTTTACATTTTCGACACTTATCTTCAATTCCTTCATTTTGGATGAATTTTCTATAATTCGTTGTTATTATCCTATACTGGATTATTATTATTGTTATTATTATTGAAATTTTTAGAGTTCCCTTTTTGTTTTATTTTATTATTAAATAGTATTCATTCCGAATACATGTCTCAAATGCATGTCCTGAATTCAGTTTTAATGTCCACATACGTCTCAATACATTTTCCATTAAAATATTTACGCAGCATACAGAGAGATTTAAAATGAATACATGTATTTTAAACGGGTAGGTTATTAAAGGACACCCAAGTGGAGTTTTTCTCTGGAAGTTGAATTTTTCTCACACCAAGTTTTGGAATTTTTAATCGTTTTAACATTAAACACATTCCCATATTCATTTTTCCCAGATGATTAACATTGATATAAACTATTTCTAGTATTAATTTGAAAATTTTCAAAGCGGCGCACTCTGAAAAATTAAAAATCATAAGTTTGATTTTGAACAGATCATTTTTTTTCCTCTTTGACGTATATTGTGAAGCATATCATTATAAAGATCATTAAGTATGCTGTATAATGATACCTCTACCAGCTCCCTATCTCAATTAGGAGAGCTTCCAGATAAATTCAAATGTATTGTGTGTAGCCGTTTTGGGGCGTTTTGTTTTTACTTTACATTGTTGTATCTTCCAAATAGGTAGAAATTTTACAATAATATTCGGTACTTTTCTTTATCTATATGATAGCTACATTCCTACAAAATTTTATCTCAATCTGAGATGGTCATGTAAAAAATCTATCAAAACTGTGATTTGACGTGGAATACCCCTTCCCTCCGCAGAATGAACAATGTTTCGACTGTAACCAAACTCACTCCAATTTCAACATACCATATGACGTGTCACTGAAGCAATATTTTCTGAGTTAAATTCTAGTTATACATTGCATGAACATTGTATTATAAGCAACATACGAAGAAGTCGAAGAGTTCGTACCAATCGTGAAGTGTGGACTGAAGGACGGACGGGTTTTGAATGTGAAGTCTGAAAGTTATTTCGTAAAACAGGCTCATAAACTTGTTTCCTGAAGTGTCGCCTCATGGGAAAGTCAAATAGAAGTTATTCCGGTGACCTTAGAGGCCAGTCGATAAATTCCATCGAGATAACTTACGACGATGAAATTTTCAAAATCATTAACCCTTAGAAACCTCCAGTTATTAGATTGCTACGTAGTACTCATTATTTACAGACAACTCAAGAAAGAGAGTTTTGTAAGAAAATAAAAATATTGAGTACATTTTCACCGTAAACTTGCGGAATTAACATAAATGCTGCATTCTTACAAATTACACCAGTTTCGTGAATCAGTTGTCTTCTTCCACGCTATTCAGCATCTGCTCTCTTTTTACTTCACCTTACTTCAGAATAGTAATGATACCGTGTAAAACTAGGAATCTCCATTTTCCTCGATGCTTAGAGTTCAGGAGGTTTTTAACATACACCGAGCTCGTTTTGAGGCGAAGGTCTATCGTTAAACAAAAGTTTCTGGGTTCGAATTCCGGGCAATGTGTTTTCATCAAATGTCATGTCGAATGCAACGGTAATCCACCATGGGATGCATCTAAAGCATTATATTCATCCTCATTTTTACCCTTTTAATGACTATATCAAATGACATCTCGGGTTTCCTAGACGCGCTAGTTGGTTCAAACCAGTCTTCGAATTGGAAACTAAATAGTAATGTAACTTGGTGGTCACAGACTTGGTGGTCATCGCTTCCACGATCCCGCTGAGCGGTAGAGCGTGGGTTCAAACCCTGCTCGCCCTAACTACGTGAGGTTTTCAACTGAGGTTTCCCTCGGCTATTCCAAACAAATGTCGGTTCAGTACCATAAGTTCCCTGGCAACCCAACACCTCTCCTTTCTAATTCCCTCTCCCAAGACCAACGGTTAGGTGAAAGAGCAGACTTCATGGCCCGAACTTCGCCGATAGATAAATAAAATAAAATAAATATAAAAAAATATAACAACAACGTAAATTGACAATTCACGAATTCTCTTTCAAGTATCCTGTAGTTTGTTTTCTTGCGTCCATTTAACTAACATTATGTAAATAGAAGACTTTAACTGCTCCTTGAGTTGTTGTTGGAGCCGCAGAACCAAGCAGCCTCCATTTCCGTTCCGCGCGATCTGCTGGGTAATCGCATTCGCCGCAGCCAATCGCGGTTCGCCGCATGAGGAAATCGACAATCGGAGGCCGTGGAGGCGACGCGGGCGCTGGCGTCTTGGTGGCTTCCGCTTTGGCTGCGCCTTGCTTCCGCGCCTTCGCACAGCGATTGCCACGAGACGCGTCTGCTTACGGGTATTCTTAGACACGAATTCCAGCTTAGCTTTTTTTAAAAACATGATGCTGTATTCCACTGATTTACTTCTCACCGACATCACAAGCAATTTATTTGTTCAGCGACATTTTTTCGAGTAAATTGTTTTAATAATAAATAAAAGACCCTATTTTTTTAAGAACACACATGTATTTACTCTAAAACACAAATAAATAAAATAACATACAACGTTTCAATTCTTTTCGTGGATCATCCTCAGGTAAATTGACACAACTTAAGAGCAATGTCCATGAAAGGTCGTACGTTTTTAATTATTTATTTTATTAGATTATGTAGAGGACGTTAATTGTAGTAGAATTTAAGAGCAATGTGCTCACGTCAGTTGACTAAATTGTCTTTAGGTATTTATTTAGATTACACATGTAGCAACGCCGTTTTTAACCGCGACAATAATGGTTGTGTTTCTTTTTTTCTCTTCTGTATTATCACTGTTTCTTGCTTTGTTGTTTGTAATGTTCAATTTCCTCCGAAACGTTTTCTGTTTATTCTCATATTTGTTTTCTTGATATTGTTGCCATGAAAGAACTGTCTCCCTGCTAGAAGGTTGGCGCATTCATGGTTTTACAATTTCTCTGATGTAGCCTTCAAATATAACTCTGATGAAACCTTTCAGTTCAAACTTTTCACTTTTGCCTAACTGTTAATGGTGAAGTGTTTAATTTTTACCCCACGTATTTCTTTTCTTAATATCTGACAATCGTAAAGTCTTCCACGGTTTCATGGTGTATTTGACCCAGTCAATAATTATAAATTTTGTTGAATATTTATGATAAAATTGTAAGACTGGTCTTGTTGAAGATTACTGTTTTTCATTCTTATTGACATAGGTTTTTTAAATGAATGTATGCTATGACGATCTTATTCTACTGAATTTCTACTGATATTGCCATTTTCATTATCGTAACTTCATACTTTTATTTCCCTATTAATTGTTTCATCGCTAAATTTAATAGTTACCCTTCACCGTAATCGGTACACTTATTTTAATGTTTCACGATCTACAAATCGCTCGGGGACCCATAGTTATATTCGTTTCTGCAATTCTATTTTGTCCATCAAAAGTCAATTCGTACAATTCACAAGGTAATCTCAAAAAAGGTTTTATAGCATTCTATCACTGGTATACAAATCTCTTGAGAGGATATTTCCTTATCCCCTAAAATACTTTTCTAATTGTTTTAAAGTAAATAATTAAAGTACGTCATTTTGGTTTCCATTTTCCATAAATTTGCAAATTTTTAAATTCTTCCTTTTCACTTTAATTTAATTCTTTAATTGAAAATTTTACCAGGGCTACATATTTTGATAATTCTAATAATTAAGAATAAAATATAGTACTGTTGTGTACTGGTACGTTAATAATTTTACTTTCTGACCTTTTTGAGTTTCCATTTCGTCCCAACACTTTATTCTGTAATTATTATATGTCCTAAATTTTTCAACGGCTTTTGTTATAAACGGGGAAATGGATTCGTATTGCATTTCTTCTCTGTTTGATCGCAGAACCATGTCAATTTAACTTTATATTTCTGTATGTTTACATTTCATAACATCAGAAAGTATCATTCCGGTACGATGAGAATGAATTCAGAAAAATATCAATTCTTGATACTTTTTCCATTCATGTTGAAATATTTACATCCGATTGATAATATCATAGTACGTTTGTCTACTTCCCAGTGGGGAAAACTTTGTCCTCCGTTTATCCTGAAGATGTTCTCGAAAGATAAGATAATCCCTAGGATGTCGTGTGAGATTATCCTGAGGTTTTCAAAATGACGCACGTAGTCTCTCTTGAAGATAGTCTTAAGTATGTCCTTTGTATATCTTAATGAGATCATCTCAAGTTAATACACATGAAATATTTACTTCGGATCATCTTTAAAATGTCCTATGTATATTTAGACTAAATCATCTCTTTCATACTATGGATTTCCCCATCCAGGTCATCTCTACAATATCCTATTTATATATTGAGGAGATCATTTCGAGTTCATACAACGAAGATAATCTTCAAAATCATCTCCAGAATGTCTTTTGTAATAATAAAAGATATATATGATTCACATTCTACACAAGTTAAAGAGATTACAAAAATATGTACTTATCACATTTATTATAAGATCAAGATATAACACTTAAAATACAGAGTCATTGATTACAACAAAATGAAAGATATTGTATAATACATGATGTATAAAAATTTACTATCCCACTGTTTTCTTATTGAATTATTAAATTGGATATGCGTTTTTTTAAAATTATATACAATTGCTTTCACTTAACTTCACTTTATTAACATGTTGCCGACGTATCGGTGCTGTTTAGCATCATCATCAGGGCTAAAAGCAGCATATTATCACTCAGAACTGCTACATATTATCACTCCACGCATGTTATTACTCACTTGCATAAATATTACATATGATCACGCGGAAGACATTCTGTGTTCAAAGATATTGAACGCAAGACAAACGAACGTTTGTTTACTCCAAAGAACGACAGATGTGTATGCGTTCCTAGACAAGAAATGTTGTATTGACAAGAAATACGAACGCTGTTAGGAAGGTTCCAGAACACCTGCCAAGGCAAAATTTATTGACAAGAAATACGAACGCTGTTAGGAAGGTTCCAGAACGGCGACAAAGGATTCTCTCGGCGAATCAGAAGATTACGAGGTGAAATTATTTTGTTGATTACAGCTAGAACTTATTTCTGACTAGAGAGCTCCTATTGAGTAGACCTCTGTGTAAAACGCTCCTTCTACGACCGGCTCACGGATACCCGAGACGAATTCCTTCGCTATCCGACCTCGGATCAGTCAAACGATTAAGTGCCAGTACTGCAGCATATGAACATAGAGATTGAACTTGGAAGAAGTGAGATTTGAAGATTTTCTACAACTCAAATTCATGAGTGCTGCAGGTTACTGCAAAAACATTGTATTTTCAGGAATTGCAGACAATTCGACGTGCCCTGCTGCTGTTGGCACCAAAATATTTTTCCACGTTATAAGTTATATGTTTTTCTTTCCACGAACATTCAGTTTTCGCTCACATTTAATAAGAATAAAACTCTTTCTTTTCCTGATTTTTGACTTATTTCGAAAGGAATTTCGTTATGGAACAACGCAGTTGAAACTTGTCAAGTAACGAAATAAATCACCCCGACAAAATAATTAATTTGGTGACTCCCGACGCGATTGGAACACGCAATCTCACTCAACGTGATCAAAGATTTTAAAGTAGGGTCACAAATAAATAAATTTGGTGACTCCCGACAGTGATCCTTGCTATCATTTTCTCAATCCCACGTGATTAATTTTGCTATTATTCACTAAACGTGTTACAGAATTTTAAACCCCATGTCGTGATTTTGCAAAATTTTTTGCTTAGTTGGAATAAAATTCCTATTATTTTTTTTGCGGTCACATACTAGTTAGTTATTACAATTATAGTTATTACGTGTTGATTTAATTTCAATTTTTATTATCCGTTTGTGTAATAACATTACGTTTTTTTTCTTGTCATATAGGTTGTTACTGTTAACCATAAGTTGTGATTTTCTTTAGATATAGGTGAATTTATTGCAATCATCTCACGATGTCAAACGATAACGTTCAACTTCCCACTACTTCCTCGCAGTACCCGACTGTGATGACGTTATCGCTTCCAAGGTTTTGGAAGGACGGGCCGCGGGCTTGGTTCACGATCGCGGAAGCGCAGTTCAGAGAGAGGGGAATCAGCTTCCCGTTCCGAAAGCACGTAATTATCTTAATACTTTGGATAGCTCAGTAATAAGAGACATTGACGATACGTTACTGACACCTGACAACACTACGGCATACGACAATCTGAAGCTATTCCTTATTAACCAGTTAAGTATCTTGCCAGTTCGCCAACTTGCAAAGAACTAGAATTGACAAAATTTTATCAGCGGAGGCCATGGGCGATCGTACACCCTCCCAGTTTTTGCGTCATCTCAAAAATCTTGCTGGCGCTGAACACCAAGATAACTCATTTTTGTCGGAAATATGGCTTAGGGCCCTACCAGTTCAAATTCGAGCTATCTTGGCAGGGTGATGCGCAAGGGACGTGTCGGAGCAAGCGGAACTTGCCGATAAAATAGCCGTAGAATTTCCTACGTCGAACACTGTGGTAGCCACTCGAGAAACTGCGCCCGTTCGTATCCCCGATATAACATGATCCCATGACGTCGTAGCTCCTCCGGATCCTCGTATGGGTTATCTAATGCAGGCCATAGGAAATCTTATGAAACAAAAGGTCGAACTGCAGTTCTCCCGACAAAATTCCCGGAGGGATCCATACTGAAGTGACCAACGAAATTTTCGTCCAAGATCTCGGTTGCGTTCCAGGTCAGCTACTACCACTCCAAATTTGGAAACGATGCCAAGCGCTACTTAACACCTTGTAACTTCCAAAAAAACTTGTCAGGACGCCCTCCATCTCAAGGTTGAAGGGCGAAGCATGTTTCAGTCAGATATATTGAAGGCTTGGAGTCAATTATCCAGGGAGTAAATTAGTTTGGAAGTTTACTCCTTAACGTGGTCATGAGTAGTTTTTATTTCTTTTTTTGGCAAAAGAAATAAATTGTTCCAATACTTAATACGTATTTCATTTTCAAATTTCAAATAGAAATTCTATTTTTGGCTAAAATAAACCTAAAATCGTTAAACCCGCGTATGATCACGTGGTGGATAATAAGCTAGTTTAGGTAGTTAGCATTTAGGTTTTACAAGAAAAAAAATTAACAGACCTGAAATAGAGAAATATCCAGATAACTAACAGGAATGTAATAAGCACAAATAGCTTCCGTTTTGACGAATATTCCACACAATTGCAAATAGTATTTCCTTCTCCTCACCAAAGAAAACCTCAAATTAATGCGACCGGACGCGAAGCTGCCACACGCATTGAACTACAGCCAAGGACTAACCCCTCGCAGTTCGACGAGAAATTTCAACAGTGCAATGTGATACTGTCGGGAGCTGATGTGACGTCTCATTGCAGTTGCAATCGTCACGTGGCGTCCCTATCGCCAAAGAATAACGGCTACAACTTCAGTTAAAGCTACTGAATTAGGTCGTAGGTTTCTGATCGACTTTATGGGAAAGAAAAGAATACGTTGTTCTTGATTGTTTTCACCGATGCGAAAATACAAATATACTCCTTCCACCCGCCCTTCTATTCAATTGCAATATTAAACCACTACCGATCATGCTGAGAGCAAGTAACGAACTATCTTGTTCTCACTACGTCGAGAGATTATAATGTATGTTTATAGGGAATCTTAAGAGGACAAAATTAGTTTATCTTCAGGAGACCTCGAAGAGACTATCTTCAAAAGATGAAGTGAGGACTATGTTAAAAGTACGACCTGATGACATGTTGCGGACTAACTGGACCAGACTATCGTGAGATAATCTTCACTGTATGAACTTTGAATGTTCACAGTATATCCTCCGCGGACGAAATAAGGATATCATGAGAAGATATCGTAGAGTCTATCCTCTAAGGACATAATGAGGGCTAAGTTAGCAGTACAAAGTGCAGACATCTTGCAGACTGTCTTGACCAGATATTTGGAGATAACTTTAATGTACGAAATAAGTAAGTTCATAGGATATCTTTCACATAGAAACTGAGGATATTCTGCAAAGACCTATTGAAGATCACCATAAACCTGTATTCCACGGATTAATTCCGTAAACACAAAGTAGAGATATCTTACAAATGTTCGCGACAGATGATCTTCAAAAGATAAGTTTGGAATTAATCCTAGGATGTCTTCAGGACAGACTTTCCCCTCTGGGTTACGTGACATTTGTGTTCATACGAACATGGTACTTGATGTAGGAAACACCGTTTACAATGTCACAAAAATCATTTAAAATACTTTCGTGTGTACAGATAAAAGTGTAGTTTATATCTGGGTTAGCATGTAATCCGCATTTTCAGTTCTGCAAGCTTCTTACTCAAGCAAAATCAATATTCTTCCAATATCACTCTTCCGTCTTGAAATCTGATTTTTCCAACTGATGTTGGGAGGAAATTCGCAAGGGACCAAGTCCGATGATGTTTTCGTGTCTTCGTAATAGATTCGGTCAGATTGAGTTGTTCCGATTCCGTTTCACTTCCATCAAAAATAAAATAAGGAGCTTATTCCGGTTGCTGTGATGAATGATGGAGCCATAAGATCTGGATTTTTTACTTATTTATTTATTGAAGTGCATACCTCGAAAAAAACGAACCGACTGAACCGGAAATGTGATTGAAGAAAATGCACGAGATGAGAGAGTTGGAAGAAATATTCCGACGATTAGAGGATGAAAACACTGTTCGCAGTATAACGGTTTGACTATTATTTAAAAATTAATCAAGTTTCCACAACCTTTGAAGCAGACTTGTTTATTCTCGGATACAAGTACACGACGTTTTTGCTGAAGAAAATGACTTTTCATTATTTACAGTTAACATTGTTTCTTGTTTTCTTGCCATTCCATGGCGCCAATATGCCATACACAGTTCCTTCGGTTTCCAATGTAAACAAATTAATAAATGTGCTCGTTTTTATCTAGTCGCAGTGAAAGGTGGTCGTCTCTCTGCTATTAATATATTCAATCAAATGTTCTAATTGGTTATGGGTACCTGCATGAGCTTAAATATGCACGTAAGATATATTTGAAGATAGATACGGCACAAGTGTTTTATTCATGGAGGAAACTATCGTCGCATGAAGGTTTCGCAGGGCGGGAAGAAAGCGTCAGTGCACTTAAAAAAACTAAACGAACAATAGTAGATGCTTATCTAAGAGATATATCGCCGATTATCCCATAAATTGATCCAAATGTGGACGTTTAGTAAACTGTTCTATAAAATCAAAACATGGATTATAGTCGGCATATCAAGCCTTTGACCGGAGAAGCTGATTGGCCGATGTGGAAACGAAAAATATGTTATCTTCTATATTATCACGAAGGTGCAACCGAAGTAATCGACGGCAAACTGAAAAAGCCAGAATCCATTGATGCCTCAGCACAGGAGTCAGAAAGAAAACAGCATAAAGAACGCTGGGATTTTTATCGAAAAGCGAGTATCTTCGTTAAGACAATGATTGCAAGCACGTTCACCGATGCGGTATATCAAAAAAATTATGGATAAAGAAACAGTCTATGAAGCTTGGGAATCTCTAAAACCGCAGTTTGAAGCAACTTCGAATGACCAGTTGTTTAAAATATGTACAGAATGTTTTGCATTCAGTTGGGTCCAAGGAGATGATGTTTCTACTGATATAGCGAAGCTAAGAAGTCTCTGGAACGAACTAAATAACAACCTTGAGATCAGAAAAGAAAGTAATTTTCCTGATTTAATGTTAGTTTGTAAAGTTTTGCATATTTTGCCAAATCAATTTGAAACTTTTCGATCTAGTTGGATGATATTGGCTTAGAATGATAAGTCCTTTGAAGAATTGAGAGTGAAATTGTGCATGTTTGAAAGGAACTTCACAAAAGCTGAAGACAGTATCAAAACTGTTCAGGAAGCACTAGTAGTTGCAAAGTCAGAAAGACGAAGCCAGATGGCAAAAGTAAGTAGAAAGCAAGAAAAGGAGATAGTTGCAATTACTGCAAACGCAAAGGTCACTGGGTAAAAGACTGTCTAAAGTGGATTGCTGATGGAAGACCCTCAAGTATACAATCTGGTAACACACAAATGCAATATCAGCGAATATCGTATTGATGTCTGTATGCCAGGAAAATTGTGCTGTAGGGACCAGTTCAACGGCATATTGAATCGACAATGGAGCAACAAGACATGTCACAAACTGTTCTAGGTATGTTGTATATTTTGTTCATAATATTTAACAACCCTAATGGCATTAGAGCTGCTGGAAATGAAATTGTTTTGCACTTTAAGTCAAAACAACAATTCACGGAAAATGACGAGAAGTTCTTCTAAAGATGTATGGTATGTTGCACAAATTAATCAAAATTTATTCTCTGTCTCGCTGCACAAGACAGAAATGAAAATAGTGAATTTGTGTCAACTCCCACAGATTGATGGTTAAAAGTCAATGATGAGGCAGTGCTTTACGGATCTCGGAGTGTAAATGATACATTATTCAAGGCAGATATTGAACAAGTTTCACCCAAAGGAGTAATAGAAGCACATACTGCTGAAGTGGACAGCTCATTGTTACAGTTGTATTATGAATGATGGGTCCTCCAAGACAAGCGACATATCAGAAATATACTTGAAAATGAATTAGGTATTAGAGTAAACTTAGACAAAGATTTATGTGAACCATGTGTTTTTTTGTGGGACTTTACAGCTTGTCGACATCGAGGTCATTAGAGCCCTGAAAACTTGTACAGGTAGGAAAAAATGTAGTTACACACTAGAGAGAGCCAACATGACTCTCCCCGCGTGTGGGACTCGCCGAATGACTCAACCATACCCACGAAAACCCCTCCTGAATTACAACTCAAAACTCAAATATCAACTTATCTCAAACATTACATATATCATTAAAAAGAGAGAGAGGAAGATAGAGGAAAATGAAAGATACTCTAGCGTCGGGCTCGAAAAGAACAGGAGGTGACCAAGGAAGATCAGGAAAGAGAAAGGAAGGAGCCAGACACAAGTAAGTGGAAGTAATGCCTGACTCAGCTCAGGGTCCCGTGTTTGCCAAACACGTACTTACTAGATGTAAGTCCCCTGGGGACCATGTGTTTATGGCAAAGTACACCGTTTAACATTAGGCACCAGGAAGAAAGCCTCTGCACCTGATGAACTGATTACCGCTGATATTTGTGGACCTTTTGATGAGTCTTTTCAGAAGAAACGGTATCTTGTCCCATTCAAAGATAGTTTTAACAAGTTTCGCTCTGAATACATTATAAAGGAGAAGTCAGAAGTGAAAAACGTTCTAGGACATTTGCTTGCACATGCTAAAGTCTTAGGACACTCGGTAAATGAGTTTCTCAGCGATAATGGCGGTGAGTTGATAATGAAGATATTCATGCAATCATATATTGAGAAGGAATCACCCCAAGACTGATATCACCCTACACTCCCGAACGGAATAGACACAGCTAACACGAAATGCGCAACATAGTTAAAATGGTTGTAACATTTAAATATGCAAATGCTGAAATAAATTTCCCTTCTGTAATCTGGGCTGTAGTTAGCACGGCCACATACATACTTAATAGGACGGGCAAGTCGTCAATAGAAGATGCAAGTCCTTATTAGCTTTGGTTTAAAAGAAACCCCGGATCAAGCACTTATGTGTAATAGGATCTACATGTTATACTCACTTCCCTACTTAAAAAAGAAGAAAAATGGACAAGGAAGCTGTTAAAGGATATATAGTAGGCTATGATGGAGATGAGCAATAGAGAATTTTTTTGAAGAAAGATTGTGTGATTCTGTCAAAGAGATGTAATCGTTCAAGAAATAACCATAAAATGTGATAAATACATTGAATTATCATTACAAAACAGAATAGAAGAGTCAAATCAGGGAAAGTGTGAAGATCAGCAACTACAAATAAGGGAGAGTTCTGAACAAAATAATGAAAATGAGACAGGCAGTAAAGAAGATGCTGCTGAGCCTACACCAGAACTACAACTAAGAGACCGTTCGCTACTGCAAAGACCCGTGCGTTTCGAGGATCATATCATGGAATCACAGTCATTTGGAAATGACAATGATAATCCTGAAACATACGAAGAAGCATTTAACGCCAAAGACAGCACAAACTGGAAGAAGGTCATGAACAATGAAATGAGTTCATTAAAGGAAAATCAAACTTGGGAGCTGACTGACTTATCAGTTGGAGCTAGAGCAATACCCTGTAAGTGGGTTTACAGGCTCGAAACAAACCCAGATGGCAAGATTAATAAATATAAAACCGGACTCGTAGTGAAGGGCTTCAGTCAACTTCAGGAGATCGACTATAGTGAAACATAGTCCAGTGGCAAAATTGGGAACAATACGTGCTGTATTAAGCATCGCCGCAGAAGAAATAATGCATTTAACACAATTCGACGTATCAACAGCATTCCCTTATGGACATCTGGAAGAAACTATATTGATAAAAAACAAAGCTATAGCCAACCGAAATTTTTTTGCCAAAACCGTCTTTCGACAGCTTATGCTGTCATCTTCAGTGGCTTTCTCCGGTCTGGAGGGATGTGCATGGAGCATTCCAACTCTTTAGGTAATCTTTCAAAATGAAGGATGTCGGAAAAATATAGTCAGTCAGTGCATTGTGTTAGGAACTCAGGGTGAATATTGCCTTCCCGTTTTTCATAGATTTGATTGCAGCTTCTATTTCAATAACGGCGAATTTATCTGATAAACTTTCTACTGGTGTGAGACTGCGTTTCAAATTTGTAAGTTCTCTTTTAACCCAGGTGGCTTGTATATTGCCCTACACAGTTCTGTACATGTCAACAATACGGTTTGCGATTTGTCCCCCTCGATGTTAGGAAGTTTCCAGCTGCTATGTCAGTCGGCACCAAGTTTCTTAAGTAGGTTCCTAACATTGCTGCTATAGTGCATAAATTTTAAGTTCCTGGTGGTTTCATTCCATTTCTCTTTTCGAACCTCATCGTGACTTTGTAGTGAAGTATCTATAATGTCTGCTTTGGCATTCTTAATATAATGTGGATACAGAAGTTTGTTGGCTTCTTTCCAGCACGGAATATATTCCTTACTTTCTCCTCTTGATGTACGTTTAATGGCTATTATGACAATTTTCACAAGTTTGTGATAGTTCTCTGCCTTGGGAGAGATGAATCGAATGTGTCAATCGACATCAGAAGTAATTTTTGACTAATTTTCCTTAGCAAAGTTCCATCTTCGATGTTGGGAGCTCCTAATACTCGGGATTTGTGTTCCCACTTTCAGGAATACTGGTCGATGTTTGCTGTGTGGGAAGTTCTTTGTGAGAATGGTGCGTGGAACAAGTACTGATTGGTTCCGTTGATCAGCAGCCACAAAACACAGGCCTGGGTTTATCTCAGACTTCAACCTCTCTGATAAGAAGCAGAAAATAGACGTATATCGTGCGTATTTATAGACCACTGCACCAGCTTCCGCTCACTTTCATCATTTTGTGTGTACTACCATTGGGTATGATGGTTATTGAAGTCCCCTGCATTCAAGTTCGAGATGGTGTGTGGTTTATACACATTTAATATTTTTAGCCCTACTGCTATTGTGGTCACAGTGGAAGTATTATGAGACTGTGTGGATGAGAAAAAATTGTACATTTTCTAAATGTTTCTGTACCTACGTAGCTGTGCCATATTCGTAATAATACGTGGCACTCATTACTCTTTATCCATCGATTTTCCCTCTTCTCTGGAACTGTAATTCGTTGTTAGCGAGTGCTTCGTGCAGCACTACTACACACACACACATACACACACATACACACACACACACACACACATATATATAT
>NNCF01125900.1:686195-719937 GCA_002313205.1 Laupala kohalensis | reverse complement strand
AGCGTTACCCAGGGGACACCACGGCGAGGCGGTTTACCAATGTCCTAGATGCAGCATGATTCTCTTTTCTATGCTACAACCGCTTTTATTGAAGGGTCCATTCAAGCGTTCTTTTTCGTCATTCTCAGATGTTAATAACGAATGAACGAAATACAGGTACAATTAAATTCTAGAATAAAAAATATATCAATAAGCAAAAACAAAATATATCAATAAACAAAAGTTGAATCATGAGCATGATTGAGAATATGGAATTAAAAACTGAAGATAATTATCTGTATGAAATGTAAATTTAATTTATTCATAGTTGTATATCATTTCAGAAATGTAACGCTTAAATAATGTTGTTCCTCATTTAAAATATGTCTTTCAAATCCACTATAGGTTCATGTGAAGTTACCTCATTACGGTCAGAAGCGTAGATGAAAAAAATACTAAGGTTTAAAAAATTCTAATGTACTAAACCGGATCCGTAGACGGTATGATTATTAAGAGAGGATGAGTAGACGAGAGTGATTACGTGTTAAATTGAACGACATAAGAAAATAGAAGAGAAAGCTGGTAGATCGCTCATGTATTAAAAGCAGACCAATGTTCTTAATTTCGAGTACATAAACGTTTGGCACGAAGCCGAACAGTTTGAAGCATCCCTTAAGTCAAGGTGAAGTGAGGTATTTCCTTAGGGATGAGTTTGGTTAATTCTACGTGGAAGCGAAATCCAAAGCACGCCACGGCACTTGACGAAGGTCAGTTAATTAGTTTACGAGACAAGTTAGATTAGGTTCAAGGACACTGCTCGGGTGGTAATAAACTTTGAGAACTTTTCCTTGAGATATTTCCCATTTGTGTATGCAACCTTTCATTGCGATCAGACGGTACAATAATAATTTGGATAATGTTAAGCAACTTAAGTCTGAAATGAATACGATATCCGAATAAGAATTTTACAACCCAGTAACCAGAACGTATTATGTAATAATCGCAATTAAACTTCAAAACAGGTTTTGGAAAAGGAAGTGACATTCATAACATGAAATAAAAATGTGCAACATCTCTTGGAGGTTTATTGACTTTCACGTCTGGAGGTTTGATGTTCTCGAGAAATCAAGGAGACCCCAACAGGCTTGCCAGAGTTCAACTCCGCTGGTGAAGAATGGGCTTCCAACAAGTAATACACCTGACTCAATTTGATTTTTTCAGTGTATTATTTTATAATGTGTGCAAAGAGTAGAAAATATGTTTTTCTTATTCTTTATTACAGCTAGGTAAATTATTTTCACTATATCTCACAATCTAATTGGTGTACCACGGTTTACTTACAGCGTTGGTGAATCAAGTATCTGGAAAAGGATATTTATGACTTTCGATACTTCAATTCTAAATGAATGAAAAAGGGAGCGTTGTTGTGATTGACTGACTCACACATCAACGCAGAGAGATACAATATTGAAAGTGAGTACAACCCTACTATTTCACGAACATACCAGTCAAGCTTATTAATTTTTTCCCGACGTTTCGGCTCCTCAAATGGGTTACCCTTCTCAAAAAATTAAAACTAGGAGGCATACCAGATCACTAACCGGTTTGCCGAAACACACACAACCTCAATGTGTATATGTTCGAAACACTATTAGACACAAGAGGAGTGTACCTCTCAGAATGATCATCTCCGAAACAGTGTAGTACCAGGACTGACCACTGGTTTCGGGCAATCTCCCTAATCAGTAAACTTCCACACCTCTAGTGCCTCATTGTTTTTTGAACGTACATGACATAGGAGACACACATTGAGGTTATGTGTGTTCCGGAAATTCTGTTAATGATCTGGTATACCTCTTAGTTTCAATATTTGAGAAGGGCTACCCATTTGAGGGGCCACACGTCGGAAATTTTTTAAAATAAACTTGACTGGTAAGTTTGTGAAAAACTTTGTTTTGAATATTATATCAACCAGTGATACCTGTTCTTTATATATTAAAAGTGGGTATTTGAAATTTTATTGAGACGTTGCTGTTGTATTGTAAATCCTCACTAAGAAAGAATAATTTAAAAATTCGATTTTAAAGAGATTATTGATAGATATTGTTCTTCAAAAATTCCTGATGAATTCATTAACCAGAAGGTTTTCGTGAGTGAACATGCTAATTTTGTCAACATTGAATAAGAAAAGGTAAACCATTTCCTAAAACAACAAAAACTGTGACATGAACTGTGCAAAACCTGACTGGATCAGCTGGTTTGTATTAAATGTATAAATGACTCACTTCATTTCTGCAACTAGTCAACCTTATGAGATACGAAAAAAAATACTCACCAGAAAAATAACAAAATATTATAATACAAATTCAAAAAAATTTTATTGATAAGAAATTTAACTAATTAGTGTCGGGGAGCTATTCATCTTTCTGTGCTTTATTAATATTACTTAAATATGCTAAGCGTGTCCTGGATGAATCCCCACATAAATATAAAAAGAATATCTATACTAAATATACTAACAGAAAATTATGAAAACATGAATTCAATTAAAATCGCAAGTTATTTAATGTAAGCTAAGCGAACTAGAAAAGTACATAATTAATTACATGAATAGGTACATTGTCAAAAGTCGTTCGTCTTGCAGTAGAATTGAAACAGTTTAAATGATGAAATGGGACTCTACTTTCCATGGGTTTTCAGAAAACTAGTTTTTTCAGTTATTACGTAATACATTTAAAATCAATATGAACTTACTTTCTGATTATTTTAGGAGCAGACAATGAACATAAAATGCGATTCACGAGCAAAGGCAGAATTTTTGAACATTAATATCGAAGTTGCTAAGGACCCACTGGTTGCTACGGAATCGGCAGGGCTATCAAGCGCAGTATTCGACAACATATCCCTCTTTATGTGGGCTTTCTCTAATTGGACACCCTATACTTTCTGTGCAATGTGTTATATCAAATCGAAGTATCGAGGTAAATGTTACAAGTGATATAGAATCTGCCTTACAATAATAACAACAAAATATAAACAATATTTTGTAAAATAAAAGAGTGCCAGTCTTCTCACTAATGGCTATAAAGCTCAGAAATATTACACGATATTTTAATAATAATAAAATAATAATAAATTTATTGTTAAAAACAGTACAAACTGCGTATGACCACGTGGAGAACTATAAACTAATTTACTCTCCGGAAGCAAGCAAGGAACCATCCCATCAATTCCGATTAAGGGCCCTAAGGCAGAGGTGGATTCAAAATTTCAGCAAAAGTACCTAGATAAGATAAAACGTTAGCTGCGAGTTATAGTACTAATAGAATGTCAATTTGTTTGTAATTTAACGCAAAAAATTTACATGTAAAAATTATTATTGAACTATAGACTATTATGAGTATAGTGTTTAAAAATCATAAGAAATTAAATAACACTAAATACACGATTTATCGTTACAATAAACACGCCCCTAGACAAAACCTAGAGAACCTGTATAAGAAATACACCTCTACCAGAAGGAAAACCGGAGAAAAACCCGGTCCAGGATGGGGCTACAGAATTAATGTACACAACCATGCCAAAGTTGAGTACACATAAAACTAAATTATTATGAATCATAAGACACAACACAATCATGCAAGAAAATAGTTTTTGAAATTGTTATAAGTTATTTAAAAAGTACTACAGCAATGGCGTGATAAAGTACAAGACGGATGAATTAATATGACAGTAGTATGAATGTGACTTATGGGATTATGGGACGTATGGGCTTATGAATGTGACAGTAGTATTTATATATCAAATTATCTACACTTAAATTTATATTAATAGGTTAAATAAGAATGTATAATAATTAAAGGTTTTTAATACTTCTTGAAAAATATTGTAAGTTGTTTTTTTTAATCTAAGCGAACACGATAGCTTCTGTACCTTAATATAGCATGGTGGGGAGGTGTGAACTTAAACTAGTTACCCACAATGGTCACATTTCCAAAAAAGGTTAAAAACCCCTGATGTAGAGTAAAATATGAGGTATATTTTCGGCATTCATATAGAAAACATTTAGAAATTACTTCTCTGGGTCGTTTTATTTGGTTCACTTTTAAAATTATATTGATATTTTGATCAATACTAATTAAAGTCATTTCTTGTCATTTGACCTGTATACGGAGATCTAAAATAGTTTTCCAAAACTAATTAAATTTAATTTCAAGTTTCACAATTTCCAAGTTAGTTTCAAGATAATCTTTTCAAATAGCTCTAGAATCTGCGATGGTTTTTTAAAATGTGGTTATGTTTAGTCGTAAGTAAGTTAAATGTCTATCTCTTAAGTATCTCTCAACGTGTGAAACAAGTTAACGCAGAGGCTTTTAACTAAATTTCGTTTGTTTTCTGAACGATGGACATAATAATTCCTTCCCTTTAAACCACTCTTACTTCTATTTGTACATTACTAGATTTGGAAATAAGCGAATTTAATAGATTGTATTTTGTTCAAATAAAGCTGAGCGATATGCAGAATGGACATCGTGGGGATAGTCAGTGACATTCACAAATTAAATGTTTGTTGATGGTAATTACATTTAAAACAACGAGGACGACAAGCCGAGGAATTAAAAATGTTTCGAAATCCTATAAAACTGGAGTTTGAACTGCAGTGCATGTTCTGCATAATTAAATCTAATTTAGAGAAAATACCATTTCTTTGGCACTTGACACTTAGAACTTGGCATCTCTACGTTTCGATGGGTTTCAGATATGGAATTACGTTATAATTAATAATGTGACTACGTATGTTCACGAACAACTCTTGTTCAAAAGACAACACTAGCAATAGGCATAATATTCATTGTCCTAGAGTGTCAATTTCTCTTTGTAATAAAGAACCATATAATTGGTGAAGCGCACTATATAATTCCCTCCCCAAGGATATATTATTAAATTGGATCTCTTCAAAGTCGCGGTTAAAAGCTTCCACCTTGGCACAGTTGTGCAAATTAATTCTGAAGCCTCATCATGACCCTGTTTCTTTTCTTTGGGGAGAGGCGTATTTCTTTTTATACAGACTCTTTAGACTCTTGCCGAAGGGTGGCATCTATTAAAATAATAAATCTCAAATTCAGAGTTATTTTAATAGTTACGATTTGTAATTAATATTTTCCGAAAAATCTATACTTTATAAAAATACGTACTTGTGAGATAACTTTTTTGTTTTATTGAATACAAATTTGTTTGTATTCTGTTGATATTAGAACACGTAGCTTACTTTTTATTATCTAAGGAATGCCTCTGGCTTAGGGTCCTTGTTCGGAATTGTTGGGATGGTCCTTTGCTTACTTCCAGAGAGTAATTAGTTTATTGTCCTTTTCGTGTTCATACGCAGTTGGTAACTTCTTCTTTAACAATAAAATTATTTATTGTGTGCATTTGATAAGAATATCTTCAAAAAACAAACGTCTTTTATATTATCTCTCAAAACTCTATAACCAACAACCCGAATTCCATGATTATTTTCGTAAATATAGGACTATTCTTCAAAAGTCTGTGCAGCTCAAGTCATGGAAAACGACTCGTAGGTACAAAAATCAAAAAAACCGGACGAGAGCCATGTGGAATATTGTTAAAAATTACACGTCAACTTCTGAAAATCGCGAAGAAAATATTTCTCTAATAAATCGTATCAAATCCACAGGATATCGAAAATTTGTTTAACTTTTTCTTCTCAGAAGTAGGTAAAATAACGAACTCAATATATCCAAATCAATGTCCTCCAATTATATCCACCCACGTACCCAATTCTATGCTTACTTCCGAAACGAACGCCAGTGAAGTCATGAGAATCATCAGCTCATTAAAAAGAAATTTTCAACAGGCATAGATGATATACCCGAGTTTATTGTGAAATTTTAGTCCCACATTATATTAAATTCACTCATAAATATTTTAAATAGTTCTCTATCGGAAGAGGTGTTTCCTAACATTTTTAAGAGAGCTGAAGTGAAACCTTTACACAAGAAGGGAAACAAACTTAATGTTGGAAATTATCGACCAATAACTCTACTATCCACTTTCTCAAAAATCCCAGAAAAAATGTTCTATAAGCATCTTCTAGATTTTTATAAAAAAATATCTCTGACAATCAACACGGATTTCGGAAATGCTTTTCCACTACAAGAGCCATATTTTCTTTCTTAAACGATGTTACCACATCTCTTGAACGTGGAGAGAATTCTCATGGTGTTTTTCTTGATTTATCCAAAGCATTCGATGTCATCGATCATGGAATTCTCCTTACCAAATTGCATTCTTTAGGCATTCGTGGACTTCCACATCAATGGCTAACTTTTTATATAAAAGATAGATATCAACGGGTCGAGATACCCTAACTAAAGATAAAATACTTCAGCGTTGTCTTTCAGAAAGCCACCTACTTGAGGAGTACCCCAAGGTTCAATTCTCGGTCCTATACTCTTTTTATTGTATGTGAAATACATGTCATCCTCCACATAAGATTGAAAATGGTTCTTTTTGCTGATGACACTAATTTACTATGTAAACACGCCAACGCTCAAAAAGTTTTGTCTAACCTTTCGGCTTGGTTCCATGCAATTCGTCTCCCGACGCTTTAGGGCTAAGGTATCTTTCATTTTCCTTCCCCCCCTTCCCCCAGGGGACTTACATCTAGTAAGTACGCGTTTGGCAAACACGGGGCCCCGAAGTCTGGCATTACTTCCACTTACTTGTGCCAAGGCTCCTTCCTTTCTCTTTCCTGACTTTCCTTGCTAACGTCTTGTTCTTTTCGATCCCGACGCTATTAGGGCTAGGATATCTTTCATTTTCCTCATTTTTGACCCCCACTCATTTTTTGTCCTCAATGTCCTCAATGTCCAGCCTTGTTCACGAACACAATGCTCACAATAGGAATAATATTCATCGTCCTAGAGTGTCAACCACTCTTTGCCAAAAGGGACCGTATCATTTGGGCATTGTTCTATATAATTCCCTCTCAAAGATATAAAGGATATTATGAAATTGACTCTTCAATTCCGCGGTTAAAAGCTACCTCCTGTCCTTAAGTATAAACTACCTCCTGCACCAGTACTTCTACAATGTAAAAGAATTTATTGATTTCGTCTTGTATTTTATCACATCATTACTGTGATGTGATATACTTCTTGATGTGATATATTTTGACAATAAATTTATTTATTTAATCATGTCACGCAATTTTTTCATTCCTGTTGTATGAATATTGTATAAGGAAATTGTAGTACCATATTTGTACAAAAGTAGTACGATATTTTTGGAGCAAAACCAAAATCGTAAAAATCGTTATCGTAACATAATGAAAACCTAAGGTTTTACACTTTGAAATGAATTGTATACTTTGTTATTGAAAAATTATTCAAACCCCAAACATAATTTGAAATTTAACAAGACGTATGCGTAAATAGCAACACGTGCCCTGTAGGAAGACGTGAAAACCCAGAAAATAAAATTATATCTTGTTGAATATGTTTGCAGAATTCTCTGCAGTGCTAATTTAATACCATTTTCATTGTATTTTTATAACCTAACCAATAATTTGGTACCGAAGTACATAAAAAACTTTTCAGAATTTTCTCCAAAAATTGTATTGTTAAAATTTTTCAGAATTTTCTCCAAAAATTGTATTGTTAAAATTTTTCCATGTGATGAGTATATTGCGTTTATCGCTTTCAAAATTTTTATTTCTCTTCCGCTTAGCAGTATAGATAACTAATGAACATATTCATTCCCGAAATCAAAACTGATGGGTATATTTGGTTACTCTTGGGGAAGGATCCTATTAATTAGAGTAAATTTTTAAAAAGCAAAAATGCAAATTTTGAAAACTTTCTTTGACTTACCACTTGATTGTAATGGAGCTACTTACGTACATCATTATTCTGTTATTGTGACAAAATTTAAAGTTCATTATTAATTTTAGTTGAAAGGTTGTGTAATACAGTACATAATTCGTCTATTGAAGGACGTAAAATTTTATCATTTGATTTTTGCAGTAACGTGGTCGACGAGAGTATTTTTATGGTTGACTCGATCGCGTGCCGCGCTGAAAGCGGTTGAGATGGGTTGGAGCGCTGTGACCTGAGCAATGCTGCCTGCTCTTGGTGAACGCACCCCTCATGGAGATGGGGAAAAGGAAGGGAGGGAGGGATGATTACGTCGCTTGCAATCAGTGCTGCTTCCCTTTGCCCCTTGTACCGGCAGAACACAAAGCGAGTGACTCTTCAAAAGGATCATCCAGATTTCAAGGTGTCTGTTTGTCTGTTGAGTGTCACATTGCACCATGGATGAGGATTATTCACTTATAAATGAAATTGATGAGAAGATTCGAGGGAAAGGTATCCCAAAACGTGCTCTATTTAATATTAAAATATGGCAAATAATAATAATAATAATAATTTTTAAAACGAACTGCGTATGACCACGTGGTGGACAAAAATTAATTTACTGTCTGGAAGTAAGTACCAATTCCATCTATTGCGATCAAGGGCCCAAAGGCAGAGGCGGATGTATCACTTTAGCATACTCCTAAGATAATAATAAAAGTGGTTCAGTACGTGTTATAATATTAATAGAATACCAAGAAATTTGTATTTAATAAGACACAAAGTTATTTCACAAAATACTTGTGAAACTATATTATAAACTATAGATTATTCGGAAAATATTGATTAGAAATCGTAACTATTAAAATAACTCCAAATTCAAGATTTCGATACATGCCACCCCTACGAAAGAACCTACACAGCCTAGCTCTAAAAACAATTTATGATATTAAATTTAATGTTAGCGGAATTGAAAGACACTTTATACTGACCTCACACAAGTCTATATAGCATAATAATTAAGAATACACATATTTGAAACGCGTTTTCAATTGGAAAATTCTAAAATTGAAATAAACTGTGAATGAGAAGAGTCTGAGGCGTTATTTATGAATCAGCAGAACAAAATAGTACTTGAGTTTGAGCATCAGTCAGAACAAAGTGTACTTGGGTTTAAATACTGTTTACTAAAACTAGACCACTCAATTTAATATTTTCAGGGAAAATTATTTTAATGCTTGATTTTTCAACGTTGCGAAAGCTGGGCATAGTCAGTGTATGTCTTTTGGTAACTACTCATTGAAACTCCATAAACAGATGAATTTCGGTGTAACTTTCAATAAAGTCGGCATTATAAACCAGGAAAAAGTAATGAGTATTACATCGATATTTCCAAAAATACACTACAGTTTATTATGTTAACGGCCAGGTACTGGCAACAAGCGTATTGTTTGACTACTGTTCCTGTCACAATTGACGGGATCTGAAAACTTCTTATTACTATTTAATACTTGTACTATTTAATTAATCTTCATGTCATCCATTTCTTCTCATTCAACTTTTAGTTTCATGTGAGATACGGTGCGCATGATTGTCACTCCCGCAAAACCTGCTGCTGTGTAGAATGCGGCGTTGACCTTAGACGCGGAGTCTTCACGACACTGTGAGAGAAAGCGTTCACTCTGAAGACATGAGGACGCCGGCGGCCTCACATGGATATTTAAACAAATCAACGTATAATGCTAAAATAAACAATTCTTGTATATATAAGAAATTTGCATTACATAAATTTAAAAAATTACACATAATATTGCTTGGCACGTCAGTTAGCTCTCTTTTTTGCAGAGCTCAACGGTCACTTGACCAATGTGGTAGGAAGACGAGGTAGTAACTACACTCGACCCTTCCCGTACCCCAAACAGAAGGTAAAAAAACGAAGTGAAGTCGAAATTTTGTAGAGGCCGGTGCAGGACAGGGACGTGGACCACGGCGATCGGGGAGGAAATCATTCATTCATCCCGTCAAATTGGGTGAATTGAGAACGTGGGGGGATGCGGCGGATCAATGAAAGAGCATCAGACGCTAATCAAATGACCAACGATGTGCATTTTTATGACATTAATTAAATAATTAAAGGAATAATTCATCTCATAAATGTACTTTATGTATTTTCAACATTAAATTGATTTTTTTCTTATTGTCATTTAGTGATTAGTATTTATAATAGATTTTATAATGGTTTCTTCACGTGGCAATGTTGGTAGTAATGAATAATATTCGTTCAGCTGTAAATATACCAATATTTAACGAAAGATTTGAAGTGAAATATGAATGTCGCTTCCACTTAGATCAATTTTGTCTTTTTGTATCTTCTTTTGCTAGTTAAAACTCATAAATTGTGCATAATTGATTTCTCCATATAATTTGTTACTATGCGTATAACGCATTTATGATGTTACACGTATACATGCTTAAACATTTCGAGATATGTTTCTCCACAGGAGTGTTTCCTTAAACTGTTTATTATTCACATTCGGTGAGGCAAAGAACAAATTTATTTCACATTTCTGAAACACAAGAGTCTGTTCTTTCATGGAAAATAAAAAAATGAACCTGTACCGGTATCACCCAAGCAACCATTCTACATTACGCGCTTAGTACTCTTAGTAACTCTGTATACTCAATTGTGTGTGTTTTTTTGTATTCTACGTTATAGAAAAATACATTTTAGTAATTATTCATACCAGGCTATCGTATAACAGTGTGAAATTTGTATGCAGTGACACATCATTTTTGTAGTTTCGTCATATTTTTTAAGATTTTATCTAAGTGACATTTTGAAAGCTTCTTTTTAGGGCTTCTTTTATAACGTGATAAGTAGACGTTATCGCATTTCAGCGCTTGTAACAAATAATATTCAACATTTAAACATCACATCTGGCAGCATTCTGTTGGCTCTGCAATAACATTAGTCAAAGCAGCCCCGCTCCGTCTGTGGTTATTTCATTATGCGCTTGCCATGTGCGGGAGCGACAGAGTGGAGTGGGGTAATGCGTCTCCTGTCCTCTCCTCCATCCCTACCCCTCCATGGCGGAGCCGAGGAGCGGCGTCGACGTCGACCGAGTACCTGCAGCCGCGTAATGGACACTCTAACGCAATTTAAGACGCACACAAACTCACCCCGAGGGCTGCAACCACCCCTGGTGTAACTGCGTTATGGCGGTGGCGTCACTCTCCTCCGCTACCCCTTCGTCCTTATCTTCAGCCCTCAATGTCCTTGCGATGTTCCGTGCCACAAAGAGGCGTTTGCACACCGGTCTTGTGGGGATCTTCACTTTCCGGTAATACCTTCAATTTCTCGGACTCATTTGGATCCTTTTTCAAATCCCTCTTCCTCTATAATTTTGGGGTGGAACTCTCAATTTCTCTATTTTCCGAATAATCTACAGTTCGATAACAATACGTACTTGTGATATACATTTCTTGTGTTAAATACAAAATTTGTTGGTATTCTTTGATATTATAACACGTAGCTAACTTTTCATTCTTATCTAAGGAGTGTGCGGAAATTTTCAATCCACCTCTGCCTTAGATCCCTCGATCAGAATTGCTGAGATGGACCCTTGCTTGCTTCCGGCGAGTAAATTAGTGCGTTGTCCTCCACTTGGTCATATGCAGTATGTACTTCTTTCTTGACAATAAATTTGTTTATTTATTTATACTGAGGAAACACTGGTCGTATACTGAAAGGAATATCAATACTACAGTTCGTATACTGAAAGGTTTGGATGATACATCCATAGGTTGGTACGTCATTCGTTCTCTGTGCCTTTCATTCTTTGTGTACTTGATTAATGCCAATATCTATTCTTCGAGCGCATTTACAGCCTAATAGTCAGTGTTGGCTATAACTCTACAGCTGATAGTTCCAATTCAATGTCTGATGAATAAATTTTTTATATATTTATTTATTTGTCCCACCAACAGTACTTTATAGTTCCACTTACTGTAGTGGATAAATGTTGGACATCAGACAGACATAACATCAGATGCTGGTAAAATCATAAAATTTGAGTTGGTTACTGGTTGATCGTCAGGTTAATGTTTCTGTCTTGTCTACAAAAAGTAACTTGCGGTATGTAATATGAATCAATGTTCGCAGCGTCAATAATTTGTGTAATTACATACGTTAATTGTTTCATAAGTATTATGTCAATACTAGTCGACTCTGACCGGCTTCGCATAGACGTTTTTATTGTAACGGTACAATGATTCTTTAGATACAGTGAAAATCCGAATAAATAAATTTCACCTTAAATCACCCATTAATAATAATATTAATAAATTTATTGTCAATAAATCAGTACAAACTGTGTATGACTACGTGAAGGACAACAAACGAATTTATTCTCCGGAAGCACGCAAAGGACCATCTCGTCAATTCCGATCAAGGGTCCTATGGCAGTGGCGTATTTAATATTTCATCACACTCCTAAGATAAGAAGAAAAATAGTTTGGTACATGTTATAATATTAATAGACTACCAACAAATGTATTTAATAAAACACAAAGAAGTGGTCATTTTTATCAAATTATAGATTATTCGGAAAATATTGTTGTTACTCGTAAATATAGAAATAACACTAAATTCGAGATTTATTATTTTCAAACACGCTGCCTCTAGACAAGAGCCTAGAGAAATCAACCTGCGTAAGAAAACCGGAGAAAAACCCGAACCAGGATGGGGCAACAGACATAATGCACACAACCATGTCAAGGTTGAGTAAATAAGAAACTAAACATATGAATAACAAGACACAGCACTGGAATGCAAGAAAACAGTTTTTAAAATTGTTACGAGTTATTTTAAAAGTACTAGAGAAATGTCGTGATTAAGTACAAGACAGGTTTAACTTTTATTAATATCAATTTAAAATAGGGATTCCGAAAAATCATTTTTTTACTGAGCTTTAATATACAAGTGTACTACACCGTCAAAATTTCAAGTTCTTTTATTTCATATTTACGTCTGCTGATTTGAATGTGCCTCTGTGAGTGTCAGTCAGAGAAACGACGTTTGAAATGTAATTTGAAATAACAACGTGAGACAATTAATTGGAAATATTTTCAAGAGAAAGCAGTAATTGATTGGTCGGGAACGGTTGGAGGAGGATGTAAGCAGGCGTCACTTCTGAAGACAGTGACAGACGCGAGCCATGTTTTGCGCTGCCAGTTTTTCTTGCGCTATTTCGGAACGTTGGTTGCAGAAGCGACGTATCCTTTCCATGAGTATTTCGCTGATTTATAGTGTCTCCGTTGTCTTGTTGTTTCCAGGTCAGATCCGAGCGCTCAACTCGCGCGTAAGGCATTTGTAGCGTGAGGGAGTTACGCGCGGCTTTGCCTCTCGGTTGTGTCTGTTAAGTGAGCGGTCACGTGCCGTGAGTTGCAGCCGCGAGACACGCCATTGAACTTTCGTGAGAACGCAACACACGACTAACCTCGTATTGAGACCATCCCACGACAAAATCTCTTTCGACAATCTTCCTTGAAAAGGATGATGGAGTCTGAGGATATGCCGCACGTATATTCCTGACTTGTAAACATCTGCCTCTGCTGACCCCAACCTGCCAACATTCACCCTCACCTGACCCTTTCCAGATGTCACATAGCGGCGTGCGCGTTACTAGGAAATGGGTCAGTTATCATTTCATACTCATCGGGTGCGAGTGCAGTGCATTGCTTCAGCGGCAAACATTCCACAGAGGAGTCAGATGTCATGACTTTTTGATGAGCCAAGTGGAAATACCGTAGACAGAAGGGTCCCTGGAGTGTAAATCCGTCTTTGCAACCCAATACTTTCTTATGTTATGAAGCGAATATTTTTGGTTTAGTGCGTAACAATGACAGACCCGTCATTTACGGAGTTCAGCTCTGGGACATTCTCATGGGACGGTTTCTGTACGTGCAAAGCAACACATCATCGTGCCTTCAGGTGCCTCATTACTCAGTATCAACCACAAACTACAATATCGCAACAATCCCAACACTCTCCAACAACTTTAAAAGTGTCTACGACACTTCGAGGGAAGAATATTCAGCCAATTACAAAATCTATAATACATGAGGCTTTGAATACATGTTGCTATGTTTTAAGCTTAGCATCAAACAAAACTAGTGGCGACGTCTTGTGCCCTTCAATTAAAAGACATGAAACTTCGAACACAGGTTTCTATGTAGTTAAATGGACCTGGTCACGTCACTTCAGATCGAATCAATCTTTCGCTCATGCCACATTGCGAGTATTCACTTGGACTATAGTATTCGACACACGCCATGCGATCTGTATTAGTTTAGTTATTTTGGGGAAAAAATCAGGACTGCATGTGTGCTTGTGTGTGGGGGTTAACATAGTATTAAATGGCAGTAGTAGTGAGTAAAATAATAAATCTGTGTCATTTTATGCATAATAAAATTTTGTGACAAATTCGGCCAAGCGAAAATGGCGACGAGTCGGGAATCGAACACGGGACTCCCGCTTTGATCGCAAGGGTGTCAATCACTACACCACCCGTTTGCCTTCCACAAACGTACACCATTTCCACCCACGCCTAATTAATAAAATTTTGTTTTTCTTGTCTCGAATAAGAATATATATGTTGAAGAGGAAATTATTGTCAACTGATTCATGTACCTTGTAGATACGGTTAGAATCCATGTGATAATTAGTTCTTGGATTTTTCGTTAAGTCAAAATATACTATTGAGATAGTATCAACTTTTCTTTACGAACTCAATTCGAATTGTACTGTGAACAAGTGAAGAACATGTAGTTGATGTACTCGTATGTGGAATTACATAAGCTCATTATTTAATAAAGCAATCGCAGGATATATTATAATTCGCTTTGTAGTATTTTCCTGCGAGAAGACATTGTAGAAAAGAGGATAACTATTAATTAAAGATTATTTTATTTCATGCAATATTCAGAGTACGTAGTAGCCAATGTTTCGTGTGTTAGTAATAAAGCATGTGGCGAGTTCGAAAAATCAAGGTATCTTATTTCTAATATGCAACTATTAGTAAATATCTCTTTGCCTGCATCCATACTACCGAGTATCAAAAATTGAGGTATCACCACAAATATTTTCTGGACTTTAAATGGGCCGTAATCATACTACGTAATACTTGTTTTATAATTTAAATTGTCGTAATTTCATAATCGACCTTCCAGGAGTTTCCACGTTTCTGAATATTTGTCAGATTGAAACAGATGTGTTACTTACTGATGTAGGCTGGTGCTTTTTTTGTTGTGTTTGTAAATGGGAAATGTAGCGAGCTATTTTAAGCTTATCTACATGGTGCGATAGGAGGTAGGTGTTGGGTGTTAGGCTATTGTTAGTAGGTGGACCGCTTAGCTGGGTTTACCAACAACTTGGCCCACGTGGAGGGGTTAGTAGAAGTAGTTAGTAATACATAGTTTGAGTTATCGATACTGGGAGTTGGATAGAGGAAGGAAGGTTGGCTTTCCAGTCACAGCTATACGAACTGGGACATTAATGGAAACTACAAATTTTCTGGCCCCATCCCGATGGTGCTTTTACCGAATCGTCATTAGTACGAATGTTGTCCTACGTTATTTCGTCTCAATATTGTTTCTACGCACATTGAATTTTAATTAACATTTCGGGAAATAACATGCACTATGATTTCTGCTTTCATTTCGACACAATGCTCCAACTCGTGTATCTAGCCCTTTATATTACAGAGTTTGAATACGACTCGTTCTTGAAGCATACAGAGGGTCATATTAAACCCCACCTTCCGATGCTATTCTGCCAAAAGGGTTACTTCACAAGTAATATGTATATACAATAGACGCAAAATGTGTATTGCATCATGTGACGTATATTTTCCGGGATTTATCAAATGTGCTTGGAGTAGACTGATGCCCAAAGGAAATATTCGTCTAAATATACCACATGTAATAAAACGAATAGTTTGCTAATAAAATTTGAATGTTTGCACCCTACTCCTCTGGAATGAACCCTCGTATTCTCATGCACTTTTCACTAATGTACAGGGTGATTCAATTAAGTCTCTCAGCATTTGGCATAGCATTACCTTAATTAATACTTTAACTTATTTTAATCGTTTTTGTACACAACTTAAATAAAAGTTTCATTTAAAAAGGTATTTCTTATTTTATACTTTATAGTATTAGAATTTGTTTATTTATTTGTAGTAATAATTAATCTTGGTTCATCACAATACAAAAAAATAACTTTTTGGATACAAATTATTGTTAATATAAATATATAACAGTAATTTAATAGCGTCATTGTGATTCACCTTCCAATAGCGTAAGTATCCTTGTGACAAGCGATCTTAATGGTAAGATAAGAAGTTATAGCCGCCGCGAACACGCTTTTTACACTACTTGAATTCAATTCTACTTGGTTCATCTTGGGTTTTAACCAGCGTCACGAGAGATAGGGGATTTGACATACCATTTAAATTAACTCGCTTAGTACTTATTGAAGCGTTCATGCTATAACCTTCGTTCATAAGTGTGATATCACATGTTCCCGCCACTATGTGAAGCAGGAATCCTGTGATCTAGGGCGTGAAGAGTTCTTTGTTACCTCGATGTGCATGTTAGTCCTTGATGGAGCGGTGGGAGCGCTAGATGGACAGGTGACCACGCAACAAGCAGTGGTCGTGGAATATTGGCTGCGCTTACTCCCTAGGAAGGACAGGAGGAGGTGTGGATGCAAACCCTCTCTTATCCTCTCCCCCATCACGTCTACATCCCTCCCTTCCCCTCTCCACCCATCCCACGCTACTCCGACGACAGCAGGCAGAGCCACTGGAAGTTCAAAGCGGGCTGCAGAAACAAGCGCAATTTAGAAGGGAACAGCTACCGTTCTCTCACTGTGTGTCTGCTGTTGCGGCAGAGTTTACTCAGCGAACGCGCCCCCACACCGTTTTCACATTTTCTCTTTTGCCGTTCTCTTTCCGTTCCGAAAACACATCGTAATGAGAGTAATGTTATGAGCAGGAAACGTTTACTCACTAGTTCGTTTTTTTTACGATTTCGTGGTGGATCCGATCGATCTAGAAGATAACATATTATTGTTATACACTCTGTATTCAGTTTTCTGGATAAAATCAGAGGAAAACATTTCAACGAACTTTAATGTAAGCTCATGAACATTTATTTAATTCAACACCAATGTTGTTCAATCTTAAATTGTATTGAAGATGACTATTCTATCTCTTTCTAAGCCGCGGAACCATTTGCATCAAAAAGTGGACAATTATTTTTTATTGACTGAACTAAAATACTTGGAACGTTAGATGCCTCTAAAGAAACTACTGCGGGACCTATGAAAGTTGCGCAACACTGCGACGACCTATGAAATGCCACATGTAATGACAAGGAAAATTGAGTATTATCATGAAAATTCCACGTATGGTCGTCAATAAAGAGCGTTCTAGGCATTCCTACTGCAGCAACCGCTATGGGAGAGATGAGGGGTGCGAACCTAGAAACATTAAATAAATAAAGAAAACTCAGTTGTCTTTCAGTCAAATAGATGAAAATTTAACGATGATTTTCAACAATTTACCAATGTATGGGTAGTGTAACCAATACAGTGTCCAAGATTGGTGAAGGGTGATGTACGTAATACATTTTGTTAAAAATCAAAGAAGATTATTAAAGAAGCGTTAACTGCACAACACACGTAAATTTGCTGTAGAAAAGGGGAGATCACTCTGCACATTCTTAATGTAATAAGAAATTAGTTCTCTTCTCTGTTCTATGTGACATCTTCAAACATTCCATGGTTCTCAAAAACACAACTTTTAATCTATTGAAGTAAAATACGTTTTCATATTACAAAAGAAAATAAATATTACAAACAACTGTTGAAACTAAGTTGAATGTGTCGCATAGCAGTTGTTCAATGCACTGGGCTGTCGACAAAGCACGCACTTCAAGACCTTGAGTAGTTAACTGCTTATAGTCTCAATCCACTATTTTGCTTCCGAGAAGAATTTAAATCGGAATGGTAAATTGCTTTGCATGTCATTTTGTCATTTCGTGATCAATATCACAGCCATTTGGTTGATAACCTTGCTTCTTGTTTGTTGGTATTTCAATTCCACAAATTTTATTGCTGAATTAATATAATTTACTATGTTTATTCTCTGAAAGCAAAGAAATATATTGCTGTCATGTTTTAAGGTAAATATCGTTTGCTTTCAAAGCATTTTCTTATTTAAAGAAAATTAATAATAAAAAATGAATTTTACATTTCAAATACGTCTAGAAAAATTTGAAAACTTAGAAAGTGTTGAGAAAGTAAAAAAAGTATTAAAAAGAATAGAACATATTGTAATGGAAAATAAGAGATTACATGAGAGTATCAAACATTGTCAGCAGAAAAAATGAAGACATTTTTCATTCACCCACATTCATTCATATTTTATATTTCCGTACAAGTAATCTTCGAGTTGTTACCGAGGATCTAATACGACAACGAGTTAGTAAGTGAAAATTTCAAGTACACCACGAATCTCAGAATGTATACATTAATAAGCAAATGTCCCAGAAAATCAAAGTCCCTTTTCTATGTAACCAGACGGTGTATTTCTTTTGAATGAAGTATTTCTTTTTAGAGTATTAAAAGATGTGTCGGTGATTTTCTATTATTTAATTTTTCAACCTTTTCCTTTCCGAGATAACGGCATTTAAGAATTACATCAATAAAACAAGCTACTTGACTCCTTTATTTGAAAACGATGTTACTTGACTACATGAGTTCTGACGCGTCTGACGATGCTGGTATAAACAACATTCGCAGGGAATTGTGCGTGAGTTATGTCATCCCCCATTGCGCATTATCATATACTATTCATAACAGCTCTGATGTCCTTTTTACATTATTTAATGCTAAATATAAACTTACATACAACCAGTTGGCGAGAGAAAGTAATATCTGCCACATTATGCAGTTAAATAACATTTTTATTTTGTTTATTTATTAGCACCATAATGCATTACATACTAATTACAAACTAATTGAATTACGCAATAACATTGATCCTATAGAGATAAATAAATACCTGTACATAGGTCTGGTGTGAAGAAAAAAAATTACCAGCTAAAAAAGACAATAATTTTTTAAATATTTAACATACATTCCAGGTGCGTGTTACCTGAATCAAATATTTAAATGCCATTTTAACACAAACTTTATTAATTATATGGCATAACATGACCCTAATGAAATAATTGGGTAGTACTAAATTCATTTGCTCTAATCCAGTCTTCTAATTTATTTTTAATAAACTTATTATTCAAAGTAATTGCTTCTAAAGTTGTATGTTCTTTAGGTAAAAGATTAAAAATATTTTTAGCAACAATGTAACTTCTTTTTGAAGAACAGGCAAAAAGAAGTTACATTGTTTTTCTTTCTCCTAGGCATTATTATACTTTTTTTTCTTCTTCATAAATAGTCTCAAATAATAAATAGATTAAGTCTCACGAGTTAAGGTAGTATTTAATTCAAACAGAAGCATACATGAACTGGAGATCGGACAGCGAACGCGGGCGAGTGAGCGAGCGAGCTGCCGCCTCGATGTTGTCGCTTTGCGCTCGATGTGATGAGGCACAGATCGATGTCGTGTCGGTTGGCAGGCACTTGATTACAGGATTGATGTCCAACGGGAGACAAGGTATGATGAACCTTCGCTCCCTCCAAGGATTCAACGCAAGGGATTAGATATCGCGTTGAAAAGTTTCCCCATTTCGTTCTATCAGTCTGCAGCTCTCGCGTGGTGGCGATCGAAAACCTTATTTTATTTATACGAATGACTTCAATCGAATCTTTTATTTAAAAAACAAACAGACGCGGACAAAAATTTACTCGTCGAAACTGTGATTTTCTTCTGGAATGCAGAAATTGTTCTCTAAATGTCTTTTTTGTGCATTGACGTTGAGTGGAATGAAGTGAAGTTGAACAGTGAATTTATTGTCATGTTATACACAGTTTTTTAATTCCATTATATAATCTAGAATTGTCTTCTAAATTTGTTTATTATTATTATTATAATTATAATAATAATAATTATTATTATTGTCATCATCAACCTCTACTTTCACGACTGGAGGTAGTGGATAAATCTAAGAATATCTCCAGGTCACAACCAGCTTCCTAAGGAGATGATTCACCGTGTGTGTGACTTTGTGCAGAATATTGGCGATTCCACGCATTGCTACATTCTGGATATCTCATTAATTTGCATTTCCAGGAAGCTTCTATAAATTATTGCCATGATAAAGTTCCCAATACGCGAAAAATGATAGCTACCACTTCTGCCTTCACACCCCTCATTCGACTGATTTCAATAGACAGGTTTTTATATTTAAGTATTATTATTATTATTATTATTATTATTTTGCAGTTCAATTCTGTTTTCTAAGCAAACGCTGATTGATAAAATGATGGATAATATGGGTCCAGTGGCCAAGTGTCAATTTCTCTTTCAATTTTCTAGAGATAAAAACTTTCTAACTATGTAGGATGTTGCAATAACGATGGCTTTCTGCACAGATGTGTAAATGTGCTTGGGTAAATGTTTTTAAACTGGAATGTATAGTTTATGGATTTACTCCTGATGCAGAGATTAATATTGAGACTATATGGACTTATTTCATCTTCCAAATTCTATGAACTTCCTGAGAGAGAGGGATGTATTTTGACATTTTTTCAGCTATTGTCTTCTGTATATTTTATTATTATTATTATTATTATTATTATTATTATTTTTAATTTCACATTCTAAGAGAATGGATTGTAATGTACAGGAAATCTGCCGGGTAATTTACAGTACTACTGTTATGATTGAGATAGAAACTTTCTGACTATGTGACACTTGTTCAACAACAGATTTCTGTATTTTAGGTACCAAGAAACACACAATCAATTTGTCCAAAACTCACTTTAGGGCCTTAGGCACTATCACAAGAGATATGATTTTGACGGTCTCCAAATGAAACAACTTCTTCTTTAATGTGACGCTGTTGGAAAACTCAAATTTGGACTGATGACGTATTCTAAATACGCATGTATAATTGTTAAGTGACAATAAATCGTGTCTGTTTGAACACGGTCATTCATTTTATTTTATTGGAGTGATGACCTTATCCTTGTGCTAAGAGGGCAGGTCATTTGGACAAAACTTTACGAAAAGATAGCACTCAGAAAGAGTGTCAGTAGGTACACACTCGCACATTTATACAAACCATAAAATGGGACATAGTTCCCAGAAATGGAATGGACATCAAAGTTTTCTGTCACATCATGTTCTACCAAGTACAATCGTCTTTTGTCCGCAGTTTCATACAGTGGAAACCATAAAAGGTGACGAGCTTCATATTGATTTTGGAGATCGAAGAAGCAAATCACGTTTCTCGATAGACTTATCAGTGTTGCTTGATCAGAACATGTCCTTCGAAATGGCAGACTGAAGCAAGGATATGGAGATCTAAAGACCGAAGTTCACCATAAAATATCTATTAGTCTCCAATCCTATACAAATGTTTGTCTCTTTCGAAACACTCCCTCACACTTGCTGTTCACCGCCTACATCGTTTCTGCCATTGTTTATGTGCTCCCTGAACCTCGTTTGGTGTAATACTGGGTGATGTGGTGGCGTAAAGGGTTCCTGTAATACGAGCTATTACACCAAACGAGGTTCAGGGAGCACATAAACAATGGCAGAAACGATGTAGGCGGTGAACAGCAAGTGTGAGGGAGTATTTCGAAAGAGACAAACATTTGTATAGGATTGGAGACTAATAGATATTTTATGGTGAACTTCGGTCTCTTTTTCGAACAAATCGTGAATAAGATAAACAATTGCAACAACTACAGGGTACACTTTAAACAAATTTTCTGGCCACTCAGGAAACTGAGTGAGAAAGAGAACCAATTTTTATTAACAGTCTCAGAACAATTAATTAATAATAATAATTTTTATTTTACGTCACTCACAGAAGAAAAGAGCGAATACCGCTTAGTACGAGGACACAATAAATAAAACGACAGAATCAGTTCATAAAATGTGATTTATCCTTCCACAGAAAAAAGAATGTTTAAATGCGTTTTACCGAATACATAATACAGTCAAATTTAAGGGTAGGCACCTGTGAAAATTGAATTTCCCACAGTTTTTTTGAGTATCAAAATTTTACCACGTAAGTCGATTGAAGGAAATAATTTTCTCAAATTTATTTTGCACTATTTGTAATAGATTTTTTATTAAAAAATTGTGTTATTTTGCAATGTCTGTAAAAAAATGTTCCATGTGTCAAAAACAAAATAGCAGATCACTTTCATTTTGTAACCACATCTTCTTTAGACATAAAAGAAGATAAGTTTCTTATATTAAACTTTTTGACTTATAATAATGAAGAATTTCTGGACTACTTAAATCTTTACTTTATCGCAGAAGGAAAACTAAATTGGTTTGGGCACTCTGTATAAGTAAATTTTATTCTTCATATATGTATCAAACTACGTGAACTATGTAAACTATCAAACTATGTAAACGTTTCAAGACCATATTCAAAAATTATGACACAAGGGATTTTTTAAATACTCTATTTTGCTGCAAAAACTAATTTTCGGATATGAGTTTTAATATTCAAATGTATTTTGTGGTTCTCATTGATCTTAGAAACATCCAGATGCATAAATAGGGCCCTCTACTACTTTCTTGGAGTGCTCTTGCCTCATTACTTACTACTTAATATAAATAACTATAAATTNCCCCCCAGGGGACTTACATCTAGTAAGTACGTGTTTGGCAAACACGGGGCCCCGAGCTGAGTTTGGCATTTCTTCCACTTACTTGTGCGATGCTCCTTCCTTTCTCTTTCCTGACCTTCCTTGATCACCTCTTGTTCTTTTCGATCCCGACGCTATTAGGGCTAGGGTATCTTTCATTTTCCTCATTTTTGTCCCCCCTCTCATTTTTTGTCCTACTCCTCATTTTCTGTCCCCCCTCATTTTTTTGTCCTCAGTGTTTTGATGTATGTTTTGAGATATGTTTTGGTAAGTTGTAATTCAGGTGGGTTTTTAGTAGGTATGGTTGAGTCATTCGGCAAGTCCCACACATAAGGAGAGTCATGTTGGCTCTCTCAAGTGCGTAACTGCATTTTCCCTACCTGTAAAAGTTTTTAGGGTTCCAATGACCTCGATGTCGACGAGCCGTAAAGCCACCCCCCTCAATAAAAAAAGTATCCTATCAAACTAACTTGGAAAACTATAATTTATAAATTAAATTTATAATAATAAATAATAATTGAAAATAAATTTATTTTCAAAAAACTGTACAAACTGCGTATGACCACGTGGAGGACAGCAAACTAATTTTACTCTCCGGAAGTAAACAAGGGACCATCCCATCAATTCCGATCAAGGGCCCTAAGGCAGAGGCGGATTCAAAAATTTTAGCAAAAATTCCTAGATAAGATAAAAAGTTAGCTGAGAGTTATAATACTGATAAAATGTCAATATGTTTGTAATTTAACGCAAAAAATTTACATGTACAAATTATTATCGAACTATAGATTATTCTGAGTTTAGCGTTTAAAAATCAAAAGAATTGAAATAACACTAAATTCACGATTTACTTACTAATATAAACATTACTTACTAATAATTTACACTTATAGTGAAACAAACTGAAGAAAAACTGCTGGAAAACTGAAAATAGCAAAATAAAAATAAAGACCACTAAATATCACTGAGAATACGCTAAAGAAACGCTTACAAGAACAGTATTATATTAAAAAAAACACAAAAACGCTGCATACAGGAATGAGTTCACTGTGGCAATGAATTAGGTGTCCAACAATGGTTTCATGCGCTTAAACATTCTTCGGAGACTCTACAAAAAATTCCTTGAAAAGACGCCGTAAATTCAAATATTAATCTATTATTATATGGAAAGAAACACACAGTGTGAAAAAAGGGGCGTGGCACACAGCGCGCATGGACATTTAAACCATAAATTTGAGCATTTAAATGCGTCACAGACGAATAAGACACCGGGACATAAATCTACAAAGTGCAATTGTATTTTTAGTGATGAAAAGCAAAAATTGAATTGTTAGGCAAATTTCAGCAATTTTCACAGGTCCTTAATAATTCGAACTTTTTTAATTCGAACTTTTCGTTGAGTCCTTAGAAAGTTTCATGATAATGTTAAAAAAATCGTGGAATTAGTATATCATTTTGGATGTTTCCAAGTTTTAACTTATTTGGTAAAGAGGAAATTCTCATAGTTTGGGCCACAAGTCCTGTTAGCAACTACAATTACATGACATATATGGTCTCTTATTGCCTCATGTTTTCGGGAGGAGGTGATGGAAAGTGGGAATCCTTCTTACTACTTATGCTGCCAACCTCGGACTCTTGGACTGACCTTGGAAGAATTGCGACTATCCTGAGCTACTAAACTTGAGATTCTCACGCAAATTGGACAAAATCAAGCAAAAATCTAAGATTTATTTAGCACAATTTTAAAAATGGATACTATACTGTACACGGTACTGCATCATTGCTGTGTACTTATATGATTACTTTTTCGTATATTGTAGTATAAGTTGTTTTAATGAGTTTTATAAAAGTACTGTTCAGTACTTTTCAAATTTTAGAATTGTTGTATTATAAAAGTAGTTTTGCTATTCATTAAAGTTAGATTTTTTTGTAATAAATTATTTCATGAACGAGACAAATTCAAAAGCGCAATGACTTAGTTATCGGATGTAATTTGAATTTGAGGATAATTAGACATTTTTACTGATACGTTTTGGTTCAAATTATCAAAGTTAGACTATATTTTGATTTCTGTTTGTCTTAACAATTGTTGTAGTTTTATAGATTTGTTTTCTTATTGTTAGATAATTTCCTTTTTATTTGTTTTAATGTCCGTAATGTGTTAGTCGATGTACATTTTCACGTTCATTTTAGTATTTATTTCGACTCTTTTACTCGATGTCGATTTTGTGGTTATGTGTTGTGATTTGCACCACCGAAAGTAATTATAGGAATACACGAACAGAATATCGTAATATAAGAGAATTCTCCGGGGAAATACTGTGCTCAATTTTAGGTAATACCGAACTGCTTGCTAGACTATTCGGAGAAAAAATGCAATAAAACTTACAGTCTACAATGTAAATAAAATATCTAATGAAAAGGGATTAAATATTCTTATGATGTCACTGAGAAGCATAGCATACGAGTAAAGGTGTTGGATAAATGTGTTTGTCCATGTTAAAAAGAAATTCATCTGACAATGTACTCTAAATCAAATTTGGTCGATGAATTTATTAATATTACCTTCAGTTTTCCGATGAGTTATCCTTTTTCTGTTGTTTTCTCTCATCGATTGAAAGAGATACCCCTGCGTTCCAATTGATAATAAATAGTATTGTAAGTCAATAGAATCTCGTGATAAAGAGGAAATGTGTCTTAGTTTGTTATATAAATACGCTTATTATTATATTAATTTATTCCTAGCTTGATGAAATTATGCACAGTGGACGTCCAAAATAATGGGATGATCATTATAATATTTTGAAAAACTACCCCAAAAGTTATGGACACCATTTTACCCCTTCTTAATGCAGAAATTTGGTAATTATTGATTATATTTTTGCTCTCTTGATTTCGAAAAAAAGAAAACCTTCCCTTCTCTCAATGATAAGTGTATAGGCGTTTCTGAATTCGTATCGCCTCTGCTGCAATGGCGTAGAAGTATTGAAAATGTATTTTAGACATTAAAGTTTCGTCTACTGTACAGTATTAATATTATTACAATAATATACAACAGCAACAAAATAAAATTAAAAATATTCCGTCCAAACAGGTCACATTGTTTCTAAATTCGCAATTCTTTTTCTGATACAACATGTTTCGTGGTGAAAGAAAGAGATTGTGTGGAGGCTTCCTACAGTTCAACCATCAGTATCGTGTCTCAGGCGCAATCTGAGCAGAATGCGATGGATTTTTTCTCGGATTACGTGACAAGTCACGTCATGTCCCTGGTCGATTGACTAAAGTTGAAAACTTATTATATCACGTTATATTTTCCACTCCTTATGTAACAAACAAGCCATACTCGAAGACTCGAAGCCATGTTTCCTTGCTTCGAGAAATTTAACTTAAGAACAAAAAATCATGAACGAAAATGCACTCTGTTTATTAGTTTATTGTATATTTGTCGCAGTAAATTACTTTGTTGTCCTAACGTGGTCGTAGGCAGTTTGTAACAGCTTTCTTGACAATATATTATGTATTTATATATTTATTTATTGTCAGTCTGATTGGCTAGATGTTGGTATAATAAATTTATTGTCAAAAAACAGTACAAACTGCGTATGACCACGTGGAGGGAAAAAAACTAATTTACTCTCCGGAAGCAAGCAAGGGACCATCCCATCAATTCCGATCAAGGGCCCTAAGGCAGAGGCGGATTCATATAGCGCTTGTGCACAGTGTAGCCAACTCCGCCATCGTCCATAATGATATTTGTACCTCGCGTTATGTTGGCACGACATTCCAATTTCTGAAAACTTTAATCTATCGCCAATATCGAGCATCAATTCAATTCACTTGCTTTTGTGGTACTATCCTGTTCTTTCTGCATCGAAAGTGTGGAACGAATATCACCTTGCTTCCTTGTTTGTTGTCGTCAAATTGAATTTCTTTTCAGCATGTAGTCACTTTTGTGACTACTATAAATATTTATTTGGATATAACTTGATTTCCTAGAAGTTGGCAATTCGTGTTGGGCAGCCATATTGTATAAATTTCGGCGAAGTTACATCACTTAGAGTATATATCATTCCACAACCAGGGAATCTGCAGGAGGCAGAAATTAAAGACACATGTTTATTTTGCTCCCGGAAAAAGTACGCTCTCTTTTCCTATGTTGTCTTTCAACATAGAGGTATTCAAACAAAATGAAAGAAGAACTTATAAGCTTGTTACATCCTCCCTATCTATGGGGAGAAACCACACAAACATTTTACGTAAAATGTGTTTGTTGTAAAGAGAAGGGATTCTTTTTCGTATGTAGCTGTTTTTCGTCAAATGGACGTAGCATTTTATATATGTGTAATATCTTATCACATGTTTATTGATCAATGTTCCCAACCACAAACGTCGAAAATGTCGATGAAAATTTCCGATTTGTTTTTTTTAATCCTGACTTCTCTCCGCTCTAAAAAATATAATTTATATTAATTTGTTGTGAAAACTATTATTTACATGGTTGCTGTGGAACACGTTTTTCCTAAAATATAATGTAGCCGAACATGAAGGGACTTCAAGTAACTCGTATCATTAAATTCAGGAGAGAGTTAGTAAATATTTTTTTTCAACACTTAAAAAATAAAAATATAATTTTCAAAATTTATATTAAGAATGAAACAATTTCAGAAACTCTTCTTAAAATTATTTTCAAATGTTTGGGAACTATATGGAAGAGTATCTTACTGCGAAAAAAATTTGTTAACTACAAACAATGTTCAAAATTTTTACTTAGCAAGTGCTCTTTATCCAAATCTGTATGAAAGAAAAAGAACTTGACGTGAATATCTAACATAAACAAAACTGTCTATAAATATCTAAACTAATACATTGTTTCTCACGTCAATAATAAATGGAAAATTTTTCATAGAATTAAAAAATATTAATCAAATACGTTTTTGTGTAATGACAAACGAAATAAGATGCATAGTGTGCCTCCTGGTTCACCCATCTCCTGTGTCTCAGGTCTTACAAGGGTTAGGTCCGGGTGGAAATGGAGTACAGTTGTGGAAGTTGACCGGGTGGTGTTGCGGTTAACATCCCTGCGATCATGCATGAATTCCAGGTTCGATTCATGGATCGTCGCTATTTTCACTGACCGAAAGTTATCACAAATCTCCACGTGCACGTACACAGAAGAAACGTGTGCAAGATGCTTAGAATTTCAACATGGATATGACCGACCAACAATACGTAGTAGGACGACTAAGTGAAAACCAGAAGAAAGAGTTGACGATAATGTCGGCTAATGCTCATATAACCCTAAACTACATTCGTGGGGTACATTTCTACTCAACCATCGCTTTTTGGGTTTATAATTCCGTATCTAGGACAACGACGCCCCTCCGCTTCCATGTAAATAGCGGCTGTGCTACCACAGAGTGCAGATGCGTCCAGAGCAACGGTCATTAGAGAGTTTTTTCATAACGTACACGCTTCCTAACGTATACGTTAGGTTGATGACGCTAACTGCGTAACGTACATGGTGCAATCGATGCAGTTTGCATAGCGTACCTTCGAATCAAATCAAAATCAAAATTGTAAACCCAACCAAACTACTTCTATGTATGCGTTCACAAGTAAACTGTTCTGTACGTACACCAGAACGTGCTCATACGGCACACACAACCAACAAATCTCTCGCATACTCTCTCAAGTATCAACATAATCTCAAATCCAGACCAGAATCCGCCATGACCTTGCTCACCAGCGTACCAGGTACATCCTACGCAAACAGAGGCCTACTATGCTAGGAGAGTCAGTGTAACTTCTGAGCATGCGCAGAAGTAACTTGTATGTGGATAGGGTATACGATAGCTCGCAGGTACTCTATGCAAAAACTCCCTACTATTTCCGTAGTTACGTACCCATTGGGTTCGAAATCTATACCACGAAGTAAAAAACATTATTTCCTTATTTCTCAATATGAACTGTTTTCTTTTATTTCTGACAAAATTGAACAATTTAAAAAACAGTTGACTGTTTTTAAGAGTTATTGATGAATATGAGATAACTGCAAATAAGAACGAGATTTAGAGATAAATAATTTCGTTCCTTTAGTTAATTCAATGGTATATTAGCGTATGCGTATTGAACCACAATATCTCATGTCATTATTTTTGCAGAAGTCATTGTTTTTTTTCTTCATAATTTGAGATGAGGAATCTCAGATGAGGAATCTAGTCTCTACGAGACCACCTCAGAGGTCTTTGGGTTTCACAAGTTGAATGAGAATGGTAGACGGGCCCGAGAGGCGAACGGGATGGTGCAGTTGGTAAGCGCATGAGCGCGTAGATATCAAGGTCCCGGGTTCGAATCCCGGTCCCGTCTCCCATTTTCATTCGACGTAACATGATTAATTCATAATTTACTTCATTTATCTTTACTTCATCTCAAAACATGTTCTTTATTATAAACAACGTATATTTTCTTTGTTTTTGAAATGAATTCAGTTAAGTAATTTCTAAGAGAAAAGAAAATGAACAGTTTATGTGCTTTAATTTTGGGAAAGAAATTGTGGGAAGTTTAATATTAAAGACAGTATTATTTCGCGGAAACTAATTTAATAAAAACTGCACTTTTATTACATATTCGAAAAAAAATGGGTAGTTTTTTGATTTTTTTTTCCTTTTGGGGTGGATAACTTCGCTACTAAGTCACTAACATTAGCCTGAATAGCTAACGTTATGAAGGGTTATTCCTATTTTTATAACAAATTTAATATAATCTTGCTAATTTATCAAAATCTTTCCTCCAATCATATGTATAGGTCATTTACTTCCATTTGCTGAAGATTTACTTAGAATCAAATTTCTCTTTTATGTAGCAGTGATGAAACATGAACAAATATATGAGGAAATGGGGACGATCTCATACAAATGATGTATGATGCGCATCATCAGCAGAATCCGTTCGGGACCATTGTTTCCGTCTGCTTTTCTTATCACATTTCCGTGATTTATACTTCAACCCATGATATTGAATTAAAGTATGAACATGTGATGAAATAAAAACGTAGGCTTCCGCGGCCGGAGTCAATATAAGCTTGTTTGTCGGGGACAAACCGCGTCTTAGTAGATGTAACTACCAAAGTTTCGGCCATCGTGCTGTGGCCTTCTTCAGGGTAATGTCAGAGTCGTACAGACCTAAGTAGCTGTCATGTCTTGGCAGAGCACGCTTATGTGTGACATAAATATTTTTTAAAACGTGTATGGTATTTTAAAACTTAAATTATGTGCATAAATGGGGAATAGAAATGAATGTGTGTTGATAAGTCAACCACAATTTGAGATGTAAGAAAAGTTATGTTGGCTGAATATACTATAAAATAATTTATTGACAAAAAAGCAGTTACAAACTGCGTATGACCACGTGGAGGACAAACTAATTTACTGTCCGGAACCCAGCAAGGGACCATTCAATCAATCCGATCAAGGGCCTTAAAGAAGAGACTGATTGAAAATTTCAGCGAGCTCCTTAGATAAGAATAAAAATGTTAGCTACGTGTTATAACTTCAACAGAATATCAACATATTTGTATTTAATAAAACGTGAAAAAAGTTCACAAGTATGTAATATTATCGAACAATAGATTATTCGGAATATATTGTTTTTAAATCTTAATTAAGAAAATAACTCTAAATTCGTGATTGATAATTCGAACGACAGACCGCGGCCTCTAGGCAAGAACCTGTATAAGTAATCCGCTCTATCCGAAGGAAACCCGGAGAAAAACCCTGGCTAGGATGGGAGACCCGGGCCTGGATGGACATCATTGGCTGCGAGAAATGAGTAGACAGCTTGAGAACTCAATGGAAAGAAAAATGGAAGATAGAGATAAAATTTATTCGATTGCATCTCCTTTGTGTTGATAAGTGTGAAATCACCATCAGTGACTGGATTGAAGGATGGGGCGGTCGCATTTCCACAATTTTTGCGACTTTTTTTTAGTCGTCTGCCACTAGGTTCTATGAAACGCAGTTTTTTATACCTAGTTATTTCATCATCTAAGTATATTTGCTTCAACTTTTTTCATTACGAAAGAAATACTTAGAAGAAAAGAGCAAAAGGATGTTATTTGAAGCGGGCTTACTGATTCGTGCAAAATGTGAAGAAGAATACATCCGCGTGTAGCGTATGATGTTAGTTAGGTTAGCAACAATAGCAGCAACAATTTAAATCCCCCCTTGTTATTCCATACTTTTTATCCCCCCACACACTTTGAATTCTAAATTGTTGTTGAATCATAAAATATCATTGTAATGAAACCAATCTATTGGGTTTTGAGTCAACGATCTTGAGTTCGAAAGAGGGACTTGGGCGTGACCACGTGGCCGACTATCGCAGTAGTACCGTATTTTACGGTACTGGACTGCTCCAGGTACTAGTATTAACTGAACAGGGATAAAAACCGATGTCACTCATCACCATATGATTCACAACCACCAATACAGTGCACATCGATTTAGTACGCTCTGCGTTAGTGGAACACTATGGTTATTGGTTATCCGTTCAAAAGTCGGTCTTGGACTTATGCTATGGACTATGTATCTCATACTGACATGGAAACAAAAATCTGCCTTTTTCGGTAAAAAGAATTCGGGAAAACATAAATTAACATGACACGAGTTTTTAATTTCAGAAGAGGTTTGTATTCCAAAAGAAATTCGTATTAATTATCTAGAAAAATTCTGTACTTGTACAGATTTTCAATTTGATTACTGTCAAAATTCCTGGTAAATATATAAAAACGAAGAAATAGATCCTCATAAAATATTCTTACATATTTGTGAGGCGCGTTCAGCTTCAGACTTTAAAATCAATTAACGATTTATAAACTGAAGTTTATGAATTAAATTTCATTAATAGACAAGCTTATCCTTCATTCAAAAAAGTAAAAGCAAAAAAAAAAAAAATCCATTTGTCTCCTAGCGCTCAGAGTTCAATAAAATAACTATGAATTTCAGGAGTTGCGAGTGTTTCGGGAAGTTTCTGTGCCCTGGCTGCGAGTGCTCTCCCATCGCCTACCCCGACATCTGCTGGCGGAGCTAGGGAGGTTCCACACAGGCGACAGTCGCTTGTTCAAAGACGACACGAGAGGCGATGGTGGCGGAGCGCGCGGTGGAAGTTTCGACTACAAAGGAATCCAGCCCCGAGTGAATGTTCTGGGTGGAGGTCGCTTCCGTGTGCGTTCAAGGGCTGGAAATGAGGTGGTGACAGGGGGAGGGATGGAGAGAGTTGTGTGATCGCTGCTGGCGGCTGCCGGAAGCGCATGAAGCGCACTGTGATGCTACTGCACCGAAGTGCCGCCGCCGCCGCCACCACCACCACCGTCGCCTCTGCTGCTGTCAAACAACGCCTACAGCTGCACACCGACGACAACTTATCGTCAAGATTCTTATGTTCTGAAGTTAATCAGACTTAAAAATACTTTTTTTTTCTTTCGAAATCTGGATATAATTACCGTATAAAAGACGACCTTCAGATAGGACGAAGTATAAGTTTTATAGTTCTCGCATTTATCTCTCTTATAAGACGACCCCCAACCTATAAATGACCGATGATGCGAAATATGAGGAATTTCTAATGCTGTGGGGATTTGTTATGGCTCTGAGGATGATGACGTTGAGGGAAATGACTCTCTCAGTACAGAATGGAACCGATATGCCGAGCTTCTCAGCAACGAATGTGAGGAAGTACTTGAGGTATTTCCTTTAGATAATCAATTTGAGGATTTTGCGGGATTTAAAACACATTGAGAGATTTGTTTTACTTTATAGTGGTTTTAATTTATATTAATTTCTATCTAATTTTTGTTGTATCTGTCCAATAAGACAACTGCGGATTTTGGGGGGATTTTTTATGATTCATCTCGTGTTATCTGCGGAAATATACGGTAAATGTTCTATTATAGTCTTCGCCAAAGATGAATAAAATTGCCTCTCATGTACTTATCCTATACTAATCTGCTCTTATAGGATACTTAAGTTGTTCGGAGCCAATCTGGATGTATAACTGTAATCGAACACCCTAAAATACGATTTTCAGAAATCCCATGTGAAATAAAATAAACCATTAACTACATTACTATGTTACGACTGTTCGATCGCCTAAAGAACACAAATAAAAAAAATTAATCACAATTTTAAGACGTTCCTGTACTGAGATGAAAACTCACCAAAGAACAAAATTTAACTCTTCTTTAAAAACTGAGAATTTTTTTATTATTTTTTGAAGAGATTTGGTTCCATTTTAACACCAGAATGTCGTAGAAGGGCAATTACAATTTTGTTTTATTTGTTTACCTAGGACAAGAAACAGAGTTGTCACATAGAAACGCAGGAATTATGATTATTTTAAATTCCTGCATAGGATTGCAGATAATTGCAGTCGAAGGATATTGTTTGCAGTTGGGCAACCGATTTGTCTCCGAAAAGTTAAGAAGTTTTCTCTAGAGAAGATTAGGACAGGCTGATTACCTGAACGGCAGATCTTTTCTATCTTTGGCAAAGATTATACGTGACAGTGTTAAATCTTCTAACTAGCCGTCATCACACACTACTGTTTTGCCCCCCAGGGGGCTTACATTTAGTAAGTATGTGTATGGCAAACACGGGGCCCCGAGCTGAGTCTGGCATTACTTCCACTTACTTGTGCCAAGGCTCCTTCCTATCACTTTCCTGACCTTCCTTGGTCACCTCTTGTTCTTTTCGATCCTGACGCTAGTAGGGCTAGGGTATCTTTCATTTTCCTCATTGCTCCCCCCCTCTTTTTTTGTGCCCCCCTCATTTTTTGTCCTCAATGTTTCGATGTATGTTTTGAGATAAGTTTTGGTATGTTGTAATTCAGGAGGGTTTTTAGTTGCTATGGTTGAGTCCCACACGCGGGGAGAGTCATGTTGGCTCTCCCTAGTGAGTAACTGCATTTTCCCTAACTGTACAAGTTTTTAGAGCTCCAATGACCTTTGATGTCGACGAGCCGTAACCCCCCCCCCCCC
>NNCF01125900.1:557125-686147 GCA_002313205.1 Laupala kohalensis | reverse complement strand
TTTTTTTTTTTTGGGGGGGGGGGAGCAGTGCATCGGTGGAAGGTATAAGCCGCGCAACGTAACTCCCTCTCTCGCCTGGTAGCAACTAGCTATTCTGTAAACAATGGCTGGGACTGCTAATGGGGTGGGATGGTCGCACTTTCCTCGGAAACGGCTTCATCGCCCCTTCAACGTGTTCCCGCTCGTCATACTTCGGTGGTCGGTGGGGAAATCTGCAAGATATTCGCCAGATGAGTTGGCCGCTCTGAATGACAAATGTTTTCTGAGTAGTGTTTATTTTCCTCCTCTTTCATTTCCGCGCCCTCTCTTTCGACTCGGCAGCCAGAGCGAGAGTTATGATGCGCGGCTTTTACCAGACTTGCGCGAATCTTTCTCGTGCTGAATATTTCTTCATGAGAACCTCCGGTGAGACGCAAATAAGTGTTATGTCGTATGCGACCGCAGTAACGCCGACTCAGGATACCTGCTTTTATGAATCATGTACGGAGATGTACCGTACGTTACACCGACTTTTATTATTTCTTTTTTATTAAAAAAAACGTTAGTATATATGTAATCTAAAAAACAAAGTTAGAGCAAACACCACCCAAGTGGGTCAAATATACGATGTGTTTTTTTAATTTCTTATGAATGAACTAACGAGTAAGTAATGATTAAACATAAAACTTAAATAATTTGGTTTAGAGACATCAAATATTTGTCATGTTTAGGTTCTTTCTCATTTATTTATAAGGTTCATTTTCTTTGTAATAATTTGTAGAATTCAATAATACAGAAAAACATTGACGTAGCTATAAATTTAAATTCATTATAATGTTCGCCATTTCCCAATAGATGACGCATCTAATACCGGACCCTTCGGTTGCTTCTCAGACCTGGGAGAAAGTAAAAGGGGTTTAAGTAGTACTGGCGTAGGTAGAATGAAATCACTAATATCATAAATAAGCATAAATAAACAGACTAGCATGTGTTTATGCTGATTCCAATTTGAAAAACATACCTGACCTGTCATTTAAATTAAATAATTGCTATTAAATATGATGGTGTAATACATTGTGTATTATGGGGGAAACACTCAGTTAAAAAATAACACCAACTTTTAAATCACAAAAGTGATGGAAATTTATTGTGATTTGTAGTAAATTTTCTGTAGTCACTTTTGTCTGTATGTTACCGGATATAACAAAAATGTATTTTACCTTTTCTTTGGTGTGAGGCATAAATCACGAATAGTTGCGCTCGGTCGCCAAGTTTTTTCATGTTCTTGTGCATTTCAAACAAGACATGCGAGTTCTTGAATATTGCTTATTGTATACTATTAACTGATAAATAGTAATTAAATATTTTTTTCCATCGTTATAATTTATAATGTGTTATAAAACAATAAAACAATATTTTTACTTCTCAGCGATTTGACTAACTTGCAGTGCTAGTCCCTCCTTAAATTTGTGGCAAGATGGTCGTGTCGATTGGACGCGAGTTGGCTTCTCTTTTTGTAATTTTCCGGGAAGTAGTTAGAGTATGGACTTGCACGTTGTGGCCACCACGTAAATCTCGTGATCTCTTCGACGAAACTTGGGACTATTATTTACTAACTAAAGTTCGGTGATTTCGAACACTAAAGTAGCCTGCAAGAAAAAGAAGAATTTAATGATGTGAAAAGACTAACAACAATAGACTAGATAGTAAAATAACGTTCGTCTTCTCATGGCGGGGACGGACAACGCTATGAAGCGGCTAAGTTGAACAGATGAAAGAGACAACGAACACACAATGGATACCAGGCCCTCATTGAGTTGGAGACGAGGAGACCGTATTGTAAAAAGAAAAACCAAAGAGGAAAGCGCTAACAAGAGATTATAATGTATATTCCGTATGTTTTAATTTTTTGAAAGTAATTTTTATATTTAAATTGAACAGTAGTTCAAAAATAAAGTGGGGACACGATTTTTGAGAAATAATTGGAGAAAGCCATTCGGGAAGCTTATAATTTCGTAATGCGGATTCGTTACATCAATGAATTAGAAATGAAGGGTCGGCTACTAAAACTGATGTCTCGGTCCTTCCATGATGAATGTAACCGGAATAACAAACCAGGCGAGGAGAATATAGCGTGACAATGTCGCATCGCTTCAAGATACGGTATGCCTGAGGCAGGACTGAGCAATTCTAAAGGTTGTTGAAGAAGAACTACCAGTCTATCTTTCGTACATTGCACAGTGGTCGGCGAGTGCTGAACTCCTGGTCAAAATCAGAAGATATATAAGGAATCGTACAAAAATTTGTACTTATAGCTTTTGAGGACTCAAATTACGCGTTTCGTGATAAAACTACAGAATTCAATATGGTGGATCGAAAATGGCGGACCAAATAGTTAAAAAACGTTAAATTTTAATAAATAGTCGTATATAAAAAACTTTTTTGATTTCTCTGATTACGAAAATCACAAATTTCAAAATAGGAGATCCAATGTGACGTAATAAATGTCACAAATTTCGAATTGGGGTTGGGATTTGGCCAGCGTGTTAGCGCTTACCGACCACCGTGCATTGATAGGATGAGTACATCCGAGCATACTGAATTTACTAATAAGTCATGGGAAGATCTCTCCTGATTTGCTCCACTTACGAATATTACATACATCTTTTCCATAACCTATCTAAATTGATTGTTCTTTGTAGAAAGGAAGTAGGAGGGTTTATGTAACAAAAATTCTAAAACTTATTATTATGTTATGTGTGCAGTTGTACTGAATGGTAATATTCCATTGTCTATTTTAACAGAATCTTCTATGTACCCTATATTATATATTAATCTGATGATTCCTTGTGTGGCGATATGGTCCTTAAGTTATCTCAATATGGTCATAGATTTTCTTTGTCCTAAATAAATAAATATATTACCAAATAACACATTATGTACCAGTATTGTTTAAATGCACTGATATAAAATGATCTTTGATACGGGTTTCTTTATGAAAGGAGACCATCGCATAAAACCCAATTCGTTGAATGATTGAAAATGAATTATCAATCCGCGAAACACAAATTTATACGAAATAAGTTAATTTCGTGCTCATATTATTATAAATTTCTTATAAAATCATATAATTTCTTAATATTCGCCCTGAAATATTTTTACATGAAAAATTTTTAACTTTTAATTTCTTGGGACGTATACGTAAAATCGATAAGTGGAGCATTGCTTTTTTGAAATAAGGAATGTGTAGAAGGGGAGATTGCTGTGAAACTGAGTGCAATGCTAAAAATGCAATTTTTAAACAGAAGCCATCCTTTTTCCTTATCTTGCCCTTTTTATTTTGGGGTATTTTCGTCCTTCGATGAGTTCACATGAAAGTGCTGAAGGGAGTGTGTATGGTGCTGCACATTATAACGAAGGCGGCGTCAATGAACTTTGGTCGTTGTAGCCCTTGGGCGAGAGCGGTCGAGGAGGGAGGGAAACTGAAAAGGGGGTTGAGTGGTAGGGGAGGGTTGGTGTGGGGTCGGGGTTGGAAATCATTCGCCTCGCAAAGCGAGTTACAAACCAAGCGAGCCATCAGCAGAGACGTAGAGCTGATATTGCGTTAAGCGGTGGGTCGCCTGCTGACTGACGATAGTAGCAGCCATTGGAATCAGTGATTACCTCACGATTTCATCGGGTGCCCATTTCCCGCTTAGATTGGTGGCGGCGCCGGAGCGGGGAGGGAACCTTCAACCCCCTCGAGTCATTTCCCTCTCCGCGTTGCGACGCTTTCCGTCCCCCAGCCGCAGGGCAACCCTCGAGGACGAAGGGGTGACGGTGGTCGACACCGCGGTTTCCGCCGGACAACATCTCCCCCCACTCAGTCCCCGGGATACCACCCCCGCATCCTGAGCGAGGGACGGCTCCACTCAATATTCGATGCGGTAACAATGTTAGCGGCGCTGCATGAAGGGAAAACTTGATGTTTGCTCAATCACTTCTATTTGCTTCACATTTTGTGCAGATTATTGATGGACCATCCAAATTCAACGTCGAGCGAGATGCGTAGTGACACAAATAGATTTCGCGTTCCCGAGATATTTTGAATCAAAAATTGTTTTTATTTTGTTATCTTATTGCAGAATGTAATTCTGAGAAACGTGTTAAAATGAAAGTAGAAATGTTTGGTCCGGGTTCTTCTTCTGTTTTCCTTCGGGTAGAGGCGGATTTTATATATAAGCTCTCTAGGTTCTTGTTCTATTGTAATAATTAATCTCTAATTTACAGTAATTTTAATAGTTACATTTGTAAACAATATTTTCCGAAGAATAATAATAACCGTACTCTTGAACGATCTTTTTTGTATTTTATTATATACACATTTCTTGGTATTTTGTTGATACTATAACACGTATCAAACTGTTTTTATTCTTATCTTATGAGTGTGAAGCTGTAATGTTAAATCCGTCTCTACCTTAAGGAACTTGATCGGAATTGATGGGATGGCCCCTTGTTACTTCCAGAGATAAAATTAATTTATTGTTCTTCACGTGGTCATGCTCAGATTGTAATTGCTGTTTTGACGATAAATTTATTTCTTTGAACTCTGAGCAAATTAACTTTGCTTCAACATTATTTTCGACATTAAGGGGTTTAGAAATAATAATAATGACATTAGTTTGTTTGTGAATGAGATATCAATTTGAACTGGGAAAATGAATGAATAATGTTTTTGTTTAATTCAATGTAGCATATACCCACAATAGACATAATCTTGCTGATATGTATTTGATTATGATTATATCAAGTAGGAAAAGTTATGATTTGGAGAAAAATGCACGAATAAAAATGGTAAAGCATACGGTAATTCGTGAAGCTTAATTATCATTTTTTGTTATCATTATTCGTAAAGCTTAATTATCATATTTATATGTTGAGATGTAGACTATGAGGCTGGAGCATACCTGCGACAAAATCTAAACATAATCGGTACTGACGTTTTTCTATTGGATGTCACGATTCACTTTCCACTGACTTTTTAATGTTCTTTAATCGTATGGAACCTTTTGGGGGGAGACGCCTTTCTCTGAACTGACATGAAAGATACAATTTACTTTACATCTATTTAAAGATACTTATACCTAACATTTAATATAGATTTCAGGAACTGACTCTTCCTTAACATTAGTGAGTCCATCACCCCGACAATGTTCACACGAACCTGAACGAAAAACGCCAAATGAACGACAGTTAAATCATTCAGGAGATTAACACAAAATTTTCGGAATTTCTTTCCAGATGTATCTTGAGTCTCTTACTCTGTTATCTGAAAATAGCAGAGAGAAGAAGATAAGAAGAATTACACTTATATGATATGAAATATAAAAATAAAAATAGTAATGTAATCCCATTATACTGAATAATATCATTGACAATATCATATTTTCATTTTCTTATATTTTTCTGCCACACCAGATAATTTGATGATGTAGATCGTTTAGACGTAGAGACTGTTTTCTAGAGACTTCCCTTTTCATGCGTAAGTGGCAACTAGCTATTAAAATTTGTTTCGCAAGAAGTATAGCATGTTGCATACTTGCGCCTGTATGCAACACGTAGTACAGTAAACCTAGGTAATCACATTGTTTCCCAGATGTTGCTATATAGAAGTTTTTCTTGACATAAGATGTAAGTTTGAATCAAAATTGCTTCTAATATATTGCTATTCTCATGTCTCTGTTTGTTTCTCTCTTGGAGCTCTTTGGATTTAATATATTGCATATTTCTATCTCAGCACGCTCTTACTAAGACAAATTCTCCTTTACTTAGAACTCATTACTAATAATAAAAATGTCAGGTCCAGTGTTTAACCCATAAAATAGTTTGTTATTTGTTCCCATGACCTCCTGAATAATTGATGCTCCTCAGAAGGTGATGAAGTGTTTCTTGATGGGTTACTGCTTTCTATCGATTCAACAATTACTCGCGAAAGGGAAGACAACGAGATTCTTCGCAACTGTTATAGGCTGCCAACACTATATCATAAGGAAAGATAGATAATAAAACCATCTAGTAAGATACTGAAAGGAATAATAAGGGTACACACAGTTCATGTAACAACATTTAATATTTCAACGAATTGAGTCCATACATATTGATTTGTGATGGCTCCTAACTTACATACTCAGAATTACCTCAATATGGAGAATAGAAAAAGGTGATAAACAGTACATTTTTTAACAGTTTTCTACACAAATATCTGTTTTTAGAGAATTGAGTTGCGAGTTTTCCCATGTTTAAGTACACATAAATAACATAAAAAATAAATTATATAGATATTCTATTCAGAATGACTGAATTATAAATTAAAAAAGAATGAAAAAATGCCAACTGGCAATGTAACTTAACAGTCACACAAGTTTTTGTGATCGTAAATAGTTCACGTCATGGATTCAATTTGATTAGTTTCATGTTCGATGGCGTGGGTTTTGATGTGTTGCTGCAGTTGAATTAGTCAGTCCTGGAGAGTGGCCGTTTTAAATCACGTAGATTTTAAAGTGGATGGTGTTCATTGGGAATCGTTGCTTACTCCTGCAATAAAATTCAGATAAAAAGATCAGTGCATTGCTACACTCCACCCCATGTGGCACTAATCTGGCATCGTCTAAGACAAGTCGTTGCCCGAGCACTATTGGGTTCTGAACCGTATTTAATACATTCCTGACCAAAAAGAAGAGTTTTGAATAAATATCCTTTTAGTGACCGACTTCGTAGGTTGCAGTGACCCCAGATGAACATTCTAAACTAAGAAATTAGCAATAATCAATCACTTTTCAATAATATAAATAGTTTTAGTGTTTGGTATTTAAAACCCGTCTGAAATATAATTATTTAAATAGTATTTTGTATAGTTCGATAGGCCATATTTTTATGTAACAAAATATTTTTATTTAAAAACATTAAATATTTGTGATTGTTAACAAACACTACGTTGCCTCTAAGAAATGGAATATTTAAAATAAAAATAAATTTAATCGTTTTCCTCAATTTAAGGACGGAATTTTTTTCTCTTGAAATATTTCAAAATGTGGACATTTTACTTTTTCGTCATTCCCGATTCACTTGATTTTATGGAAACTAAAGGAAGAAAATGCTTTAAAATGTAAGTGTGTTCCTCCACTATGTCAATGCGTTTTATTTTTCTCTGCTATGGTTCCCGGGAAATGGCATTGTCGAGGCGACGGCGGCTTCCCACGTCAGAGGAGGGGGGACCTGTGTCGCCAGACTTTAAGGGGAGCTGGCTATAAGGGAGATGAAAGATGCCCTAATCTTTTAAAACTAGCAACAGGAGAAAAGGAGTGATGACAGACTCATTCTCTGAATTGACAGGTATAGCATTTATAACCCAAATTCACCCAGAGCAGCGAGCGGCGGCTTGGAGCGTCCGGCGACGAGATAGCAATACTGACGGAGCGCATGGCGAGTCTTGTGCAATCTTATGGCGTTGTAGCTTGGGTAAGGAGACTAGGTTGGGCTGAGACCTTTGAATCAATTCAGACCGAAAGGATGCAAGGTAGAGAGAATTCGGCGGAGGCCGTGAAGTTAATTCTAACTGAAAGGGCAGTGAGGCGCCACATGTCCCTCTCTCCTCTACTCCCTCTACTCCCTAGCAAGCGCCATGTCTCGCGTATTTATGTCGTGGCCCGAACTTAGTCAGTTGTTCTGTATCTCTTATGCAAGCGCTTCCGATGCGCGGGACATTTGAGCCCGCCTCACGACAGTATCAAGGTGTTACACCTAGGAGGGCGACGATATTTTAGTCCCACCGAGGACCAAGTGGTGTACAAAATGGATCCCGCCTTAAAATTAGTTCCAGGTGTGGTTTTAGTGTAGTGTAGTAGATTATAATGTAGTGGATTTTAATGAAATTCTAATACTTTCATGAAATGAAATTTAAACGTTTATGCATGGTTTCGTTATGTTCTATCTCAGAGGTTGGCAACCTATGACCCGAGGGTCACCGAGTGACCCATTTGATAATTTCGAGTGACCCACTTTAGTTCCGAAAATAAAGTATAATATATAAAAATAAATTATAAAACATAAACATGAATCAAACATTTTGAGAATTAAAAAAAATGAAAATAGATACTAAGAACAACATTTTAGTTCGATTTCATAGATCTTATATACGTAAGTGTTTATGTATATAAGATCAATGTCGAAAATATCTCTGACCCAAACCTCTCTTCAATACTCACATTTTGGTTGATTTTGACTCGCGGCCAAAAAAGGTTGCCGACCCCTGTTCTATCACCTTGTTTTTAACTTCAAAATTGTGGATGACCGCAAGCAAGGAACTCATCATCGCTTTCATTACCACTTGCAAAGCATCCACTATCAATTGTATTTTGGGTGTCACTTTCTTCGTCTATTTCTTCAACATTATACTCCTGTTCAGAGGAAGAAGCACAAACATACACCTCTATTTCCTCGTCGGTCATAAGTACTCGCGCCATGGTTACGATCTATTAAAGTTTTTTAGAGCAGTTGAGTACAGGTTCTTTCGAGTTCCCGCTAGTTACGACACTTAGGGGAGGAAAAGGACATCTTCTCCAAACGCCATAAAGCTCCTCTTTGATGCTTTCCCCGTCTCATCATAGATACACTATGATGAAGCCAGGTTCCACGAAATATGGCAAAAGGTTAGTAAGTCAGCTATAAAAATAATAGAGACTGATGAATCATTTATTTTAAAAATTATCATAGAAAAACTGTGTTGGGGGACAAAGTGTACCCAAATAACCCTTCTAGGGTTATAGAAAATGGTATAAATAGTTGAATAATCACAAAATGCAATTTTCATTTAAAAAAAGAATAGATTATTGTAATAATAGTAATGATAATAATAATAATAATAAAGAGAAAAATAATAATAATAAAACAGAATAATAATAATAATAATTTATTCAAAAAGTTGTTACAATATGCGTATGACCACGTGGAGGACAATAAACTCTTTCAAATAAAGTTGAAAATATGATGAAAGTATTTATCAGGGAAAAGACAGTTTTCCCCTCTATTTCTAATGAATTCTTGACGACACTATCATTACATAAATGATAACTATTTTTCTAATTATTATGTTTAACGGTTGTCACTAATAAGTTTACAGTTAAAATAATCATTTGGGATGCGTATGCATAGAGTCAAATTTAGACTCGGGTTTTCCCAGAATTAAAAAGTTTCACTTAGGAAAAAAAAATCAAAATAAATAATAAGAAATTGAAGGAATCTGATACTATAAAACATTAGTTAAAATATTTTTTTCCACCGTATTAATCGCCTTTTCGAGGTAGTGCAACTTCCTGAAAAAGCTCTTGCAATACACGCAGTGCATGTTCTTAAATTAATGAAATTAAAATTTTTATAGATAGTTTACACACATATTGCTAAAAGTTAAACATTATTAATGTTGCCAGAAGTTTTATTTTATACATGAGCAGTTTTGAAATGAACAGGTGAGGCTAGTTTTCTTCGGGTCCTTTTCTATTTTAAAATCATTTCAAACACTTGTACGATCAAGTATTTCCAACAATTCAGAAAAACTTCAAATTCTGAATTGTTATTTGCCGTCCATGAAGCTTTTACGAAACATTCTTTTTTACAGAATAGTAGAAATTATATTACACCGAGTAAACTTGGCTATTTCTGAATCCATAGTGTTTGTTTTGTTGAGATCAGTGTCTGGAAATGATCAATATTCTACCAAAAAAGCGCTCAAGCAATTTGAACACATGAAACGGAGACAATTTCTCATAATATTTTAATTTTTGTAAAAGCAAGATGTTTAATTTCTAATTGTGACCAAATTATTTCTTTAATATTTTTGCCTCACTTCATTTTCTGATAACCAAATTTCTAGCTCTAATCTCTTCTGTCTGAACACTAAATTACTGCAGCTCATGTGTCATTTGCGACTGGACGTACTCAAATAACTTCATCTGTGAACTGAATGGGAACCTTTTCTCCCATCCACCTGTACTGGTCACACCATGTCGAGACTTCTACAAAAAATGTGAACTAACACACTTATGGACGGTGTTGTTCGAAGCGTACTTCCCAAGAATTGGTCTACCTTGTACAGATTAATCTACACCATGCACTAAATGATGTAAATGTGTGTATGTCTTGGTCATGAAGAGCAACCAATAAACATAACAAATTGTAGATCTGTCCCCTACTACTATCCTTAAACCAGTCACGTGAAAAGTAATGATTTTGTTTTGGACTTACACCTAACGTAATAGCTATTTTATTTTGAATGTGTGATTAAAAAAAAAATAAAAAATGTGTTCGTGTAGGTTCAAAAACTGAACTTGATTCATCATACAAATAATATATCAAACAAAAATGTTTAAAAAATCCTCAATTGTACAATTGAATTGATTAATTTATACCAAATACATTCCTATCTTGAAGTTTTTGTCGTTTCGATATTCTGTGTAAATCCCCGTATTTTTTAACCCGAGAGTAGATCTATCAAATTTCTCCTCTTAATTGATACCTACCTTGACTCTGTTTCTAATCCGAATGGGAACTATTTATTTGAGAATCGTACCGTTGACGTATCCAAGTACTGAAACTTTCTCCTCCCTCTGGTTGTAGGATGATGCCTGCTGCCTGACGCTATGGACGTCGAGGCGGACGCCGCCGCCGCGGCTGTGGACGGCGGCAACGCTTCCGACTTCCGTAACCGCAGTGCTGCCATCTTTGCCATTGGACCGGATTTCCTCTCTCAATGGTGAGTAGAACATTTTATCACCTTCTCTCAAACTCAATACTATCAATATCTTGCCTTAACGACACAAGGACGTATGCGAATAGTTGACACTCAAAGTCAAACCATCCCTCGACAGGCCTCGATGTTGCCCAAGAGCTTCGCAATTTCTTGGTCTCGACACAAGGAGGAGATGTGACGAGATACAACCTGTTTGACTCTAGGATAGACTTGGTATCATTTTACAACCAGGCTGGATGGGTGTGATGAAATATCCCCACCCCACGAGGATCGAACCCGGACCATCCAGTCAGAACTACCCACTGAGCCACGCTGACTCCGACTAATTGACATTGGTTACAATAATTTACTTACGTAATGGAGGAAGAGTACGTAATTGACTCAAAAGAGGAAGATTGTCTGCATAACTGATATTCGAATCCCAGTTACTTATGCTTTTAAGTTTACATTTAAATAGAAATCTCGTCACTGTAGAGTATTTAATCAGAGTGAGACGAAAATACTTAATATATAAGACGGAAAAGTTTAGCCAAAGTGTCCTGTAATCCAGCGCATACTTAGGCCCTGTTTCAACAAGCTTGTTTGGTGCTTTAAATGAGATTTACTGTGCCAACCCTTTGTCTTCAAGTTACCCACAATGCACTGAAAGAGAATTCATCAGAAACATCGATTAGCAGTGGTAAAAATGAAATTTGTGAAAAGTTTTGACATAGGCGTACTTAGGGTACTACATCCATTCTGTAGTCTAAACAGTATCTATCTAGTTTTGGAGAAGTGCTGATTTTGATCCTGAACGTTTTTGGGGTTGCTGATAAGCATTTCCACTCGACAGAACAATTCCCACTCCCAAAACATAAAGAAGCAAACAATCAGATCCAAATCTTTCACTTCCTCCTCCTCGTCTGTCATCTGTTCTCCGTCATCCGTCTCGGAGAGACCGTCTAGTGTGTCTAACAATGTCTTCACTTTTTAAAATAAAAATATTCAGTCATCTAGGTAATGTAATGAAGTTAAACTTCTTTACTTATATTTTTAATCATACAACTCAAACGCTGTAGCTTATACAAGTGAATAAAACTAAGTTTTAAAAAATTACAGCAAATCTGGCTTAAGTATAAGGCAGCTGTTCACAAATCTCAAAAATTGTGTTGTTTTTTCTGTAAAACGTACTCGTTGCAATTGAAGGAGAAAAAATTATATCACATAATATTTATACAGCTATTGAAAATAGTTTTATTATTTACTGAGATTTGTGTTGCTCTAATCAATGCAGTATCGTTCTTTAATGTAAGTTTCTTTCTTGTGGGTTTGGAATAATGACCTCAGCATGTTTTCGAGTAAGTTTTACTTCATCCTTTTATTATGTTTCCTTCTAATTTTCCTCGTATGGAACAAAAACTATGAAATAAACTAACTCTCTTCCATTATCTCTCATGTTAACAAAGATTCCAGACAATACATTTATTATATGCGTTAATATTATGGTTAAGTTACTTTTCATTTCAATTTATAGGACAAACATCGAATTACTGTGGTACAGAAAAGACATGTTTAAAAATATTAGGTGAACGACAGGAGAAAGACATTCCTAAATTTAAATACCAAAACCTAGTGTTCTCTTAACCTGTCCCACGGAGGTCTAATCTAGTTTATCAAATAGTTTTTATCTAAATATAAAATCAAATTTACAGGAAATTTTAATAGATTAACAAATTGTCATTTTTAAAATTTATGTCCAAATTGCCTTCAATATTGAATATAGGTTATTTAACTACCCTCTTTCAACTGACGGTAGAAAGGTGACATTTACAAATTTTACTATACAATAATTTTTTATTTTTTTGTTATGGTTTTGAGTAAATCGATGGATCATTTACCGCAGAAAGAAAACTTGTGCGCACAAGACTAGAAACGTCTTCTATTTACCGTTTAATGGTTTAATGAACTGGAAAATGAGGAAATGCGAATAAATGAGAATACAATTGTTACTCAGTGCCATATATCACTCATAAAAACTCATAATAACCATTACTCATAAAAACGCAAGCCTTAATTAAAAATATAAAAATGATTGACCATTTTTATCATTAAAGTATCCTGAATCTAATTAAAGTAGTTCTCCCATTAAGTTAATGACTGTTAAATTTTCAAAAATCTGATAGTTGGTTTTCATTTCCTTCTCTCAAGTATTTAGATAGGTCCTTTTTATAATTTGAAAATTTTTAAAATACAATTTATTATTGTGATATTACTATGGTATGACTAAAAGTGAATATGAATTACAATATATTTTCACATCATTTTCTTTTGTCCAATATTTTTGTATTGTATAATATTGTTCTCAATTAAATACAAACGTAGCACTATGTAAAATGCTTTGATGTGTAATTTGGATACTTCTTCTTGTATTGAAAACGTACTTTAGAAATGTTATCCTCGTTTATTAGCAAAATTGTTCGAATTGCTGTGTGTTAAAAATATTAATACACAGTGAAAAACTCATGAGTAGGTATTGCATATTTAAATTCGCATATCTGCAGCTTCAAAACGATATTCAGACCTGATTTGAAGAAAAAATGTTAAAATGACACTTTTAAAAATTGAAGGATTCTCGTAGAAATTGGGTAGAAAATATGAAATTGCATATATACTTTATTAAATATATGTTTAGATTATCATTGTACTTCTGACATCTCTTTCCGCAAATATTATTGTTATGAACCCAATTTAAGTGGAAAAGATTCTCTTACAGGAAATATTCTTAAAATTATCTTAGGAAATGGCAAAAAATACAAATGAACAAAACGTTTTCTCTGGTTCAGTGTAATGCTTTGCTTCTATTAGGAGTTTTGTCAAACATAGATGCTATTTGTTCTCCGAACGTGGAAGGACTATGATTTCGAGTGTTTTAAGTAGTAGTTAGGTTCGAATGTTTATAGTCCAAATATTTATTAAAATACATACAAAATAAAACTCAGAAGAATGCTGCATACCTTTACTACAGGATTATTTTAATTTATTCTTTTCTTGGTTCCTACGACATGCAGCCAGGACGAAGTGCTCAATTGTACTTGATTTTCTTTCTTCTGGGCATCGGTCGCGTTCATGACTGCCAAGGGAGTGATTCTGAATCACTCAATTCTGGAACTTCTTCAACGAAGCGTTTCTCTGGAAGCTTGGACGCAGGATTCACAGCACTTGAGGATGGGAGCACTATCTTACGAAGTTTATCCATATTGTTGGTGAAAGCTACCATGAGGAATAAGGCTATGAAATACACAACGCTTAAATACATTATGAACGCCATCATAATGTTTTCGATGTAACTTCTGCTGAATAATCCCATTGGGTTGTTTAAATATTCCTATTTGAACTTTAGATGTCGCATAATATTGTCGCTGATTTGGCATAATAAGGTTATATTATCCTCGGTCATATCCGCAAATGAAGGAAAAACATTTAATTTTCGTTGGGAAAGACTCCTCCTTGGAGCGCGAGTCGACGTTCTCTTCATATCGCAACAATAGGCTTCGACTTACCTACGACGTTCCTTGGAAAGTACTCTTTCAGTATACAATAACACTTTTTAAATACATTCAACGTAAATTCTGAAGAATGCTCCACTGTCTAAATCCAAACTGGACACTTTTCTGGAGAAACGGTGCAATCATTTATTGAATTTACAAAATTCAATAAATGATTGCACCGTTTCTGTCGATAGCTCTGGTTGCATCGTTTAATGTTCTGTGATGCTTTCCTAGGCTGATTTGGAGGTTGTTCATGAAGTCGGAAATAGGACCGGCCTGTCACGCACGAAGTCGGGCGCCCATGGTTGAAAACTTGGTTACAGACACTGAGTTGCTTGGCCCATACACTGTCTCGTGGACCGATTATTATCGTGATAAGGACATCGAGAGATGAGTGTTGCCTTGTTGGGGATGATTTGAAGAGAAGTCAGCTTGAGAAGCAGATGACAAGTGACCGAGTGGATGAAATTCAGTTAGCACGCTGACTCGCGACGTCATCAGAATTCACGCAATTCGAATGGCGTCACGAGTCGATTGCGAATCGTACTGCAAACATCGATTGTCAAGAAAGGCGAAAGGAAACTTTCTTGTCGTGTAGAACGTGTGACTTGTATGAAACCGTACTAGAAAGGAACCAGAATGAACGTTTTTAAGCATTTAATGATAAGTCGAGGTTTATTTAGGAACGTAATTTTTACCTCCCTTTTTTAACTCAAGAGCGTAAAATTTGAATTGATCTATGAGACTTGAGGAAATAATCCATGGAATTCCCTCAGTTGAGGAATGTTACTCATTTAAATGAAAGAGAGTTCATTCAACAAACTACTCACAACACTTATACTGATGAATTTGACCAAATCGCAACAATATCCATGATTGATTTTATAATTAAATCTAAAATAAAATGGTGAGGGTTTGATTAAATTTAAAATTTAACATTTTTGTTTATTTCCGGCGTTTTATTTTGTATACTAAAGCACATGCCATACTAAATTTGCCACAATTTTCATTATTGCAAGTCCGTCATTATCTATATTTGCAGCACCGAATTTATTCATGATAGAAAACACGACCGTTGCTTTAAAAAAATAAATAAAATATTCCTTCCAGTAAAAATAGAAATGATAAGAATAAACGCAAGGAAAAAGTTTAGATGTACATTTAGTAATTAATAATCTTGATGAATAATGCAGAAACGTGAAATATGTGCTTCCTGAATGGTTTTTGTTATATATTTGTATCTTTTCGTGATACTGGTGTAAAACCTAAAAAATTGGCAAACAATTTTTTTTCGTTGTATATAAAAAATGAGTTATACCGATATATAATTGATTGAAGGAACACAGTATTCTTTATCTCATTATGGAAATAAATTGAACCCAGCGGATCATCCTTAACCAATCCTTAAAAGATAATAAAAACCACTCTCTTTTTCCCATTCACTCTCTTAGTGAGGACAAGATGGATTCTAAATGGTTACGAGTCCTGGATATTTGACCTGTGTAACGTAGTCTCAAGCGATCATAGAGAAACAAAGAACGAGACCTATTGTATGAAGACTTCGTGACTTAGTTGAGGCGCGTGACCCTGTGTCGAATGCAGGCGGGCAACAGAGAGTAAGCCAGGGAGCCCTTAACGACGACGTAAAACGGGTCCCTCGTCCTTCTACTCTCACGGACAAAGACAATTAAGGGAACAAACACTGCGTTGTGCGATGGTAGGAGGGATTAGTGCAGGTGGGTCGCTCGTTGCTGGCTGTTGTTTGCGTTCCTCGTATCCACTCACGAACGGCTGCTCGTTCGAACGATTCCGCAAACACTCAAGGGAGCGCATCGAAAGAATTATTCTTTTCATATTACGATATGCGATCTATCGAGTGGATTGATATTGATTTAACGTAGTATGAGATATGAAGTGACTGTTTTTGAATGTACGAATTAAAAAAAATTATCCATCAACTTGTCTAGCAATTAATATTTGGAACGGCGTGGGTTAATATTTGAATAACAAATCTTGAAGTTGTACGTTCTGTATTGAGTAAAACCTCTGAACGGGCGGTTTTTAAATAATTTCCCATGAAACTTCTAATGGAAATGAAATAAAAATCTATCACACGTGGCACAAATTTAATATAGAAAATGAAAACAGTACCTAATTTGCCTTGTACTTCTGAACAATTAAGAAAGTTATTCAAAGAAAGTGTTCGCAAAACTAGGGAACTCAAATGAAACTAAAAATAATTTCACAAATACATTCTTTTAAATTTTATAGTATAAAGAAAGGTTAATTTTTTTAACGCACCGAAATTAATAAAAAACTGCCATAAAGGCGATTTTTAATAAGAACAAAGTATGTAAAATTATTGATAGTTTCGTAGATGGTTATGTGTCATTAGCTAGTGCCTGGCACGCTTTTAAAAGACGATGATTCATTTCTTTTTTAAGGTTTCTGGGAATAATATCAGTTAAATAGTTTGAAAAAAATGTTATTTTTAAAATTCTGAGAATAAGATATTGTTATTTAAAAAATGCCTTAGCTGCAGCGTTTTTACTCTGAACTTGGCATCAAACAGAGTGAGGTTTTCATCTGAGATTTTCATCGCGCATTCCAAACCTCCAGACAACCCCTCTCCTTCTCAATTCCCTCATCCAAGCGTGGGTTTCTGGAAGAGCAGTCTTCCATAATGATTCTAAATGTTGGAGCTACTTCTAAGATGGTTAAACTAACTTTTAATTCCACTCTTGTCAGAGTATATACAATGTTTCATGCACTGCTGCAAAAATATCTTACTGTAAACGTGTAATTATGATTCATCGTTAAAAATGAAGAAGCAAATTTTATTTATAATATCCATACTATTTATTATCACTTCTATAACAAATTTTTAAGCAATCTTCAGTTTAAGTTGGTTTTGTGGCTGTGAGCATACACAAAGTTTGTGTCTTGAACAAAAGTATGTTGTAATAAATTTTTCTTGTTCATTAATCATTACTTAAATTTGGAAAATCATTAATGTGAGTTCCTGTTGTAAACGGTTTATTATGATATGAAATTATGTTTGTCAGTAACCTTGTTGCATCTCTGGGATAGATGATCTGGTTGAATGGTGAGAATTTCATCGAGTGTTACGGGGGAGAATGTGTAAAGTAAAGTTCTCGCGCCGAGATTAGCTGCGATGCACGTTTAGACGCGGAAATGTAATAAAACAATCTCTACGTGAGTTTGAAAAGTTTCAGGGATACGGTGTTAGTATCCGGCTGTATAAACGCATATTTCAATATCTCGCAGTCTGCTGAGTTTCGTGAAAGCATGCTTTCAGTTCCGTTGCATGCCTCAATGTGCATGGTGCAGAGACGCAGCAGCTACATAGCATCTTTTAATCTTGAAGTTAACTGGTTGTTTATCAGATATACTACAATAATTCGTATTATTTATTTAATTTATAATATTTTTTTGTATAATTTTTTTTGGAAAAATTTTTGAGGTGAAAAACAAATTGGAACAACTTGTAGATATTTACCCGTGACATCCGTGTTTGTGAAACACAACATGGAAAGTCAACACAAACATTTGAGAAACAGAGCATGTGATAAACATTTAATATATTCTAAAAACAAATATCCAGACTCGTAAAGAAAATTCCGTTATTAAAAAATACATCCCATGAAACAATATCGCCTATACTACGTAATTATATGTGATCATGTAATGTGGAATCATGCACTGTTACACGTTTCATGAAACCTTTTGTTGCAATTGCCACGTAAACTGGAACCCTTGACCATGAGGTTTGCGTTGAGATATGCAACCCGCATCTCTCGAATGAAGCACAAGTAGCGTCATTGCTTAGTGGGTTAATGAAGACTGTGTCCCGCATAATGAGAAAAATGGAAACTGTTTTCTTTTCAATTACATGTAAATATAATTAATTTGAGCGTGTATCAATTTTCTACTTGTGCTATATAAGGGGTGTCAAAAAAAATTCAAATGCTTGATTCTTTTGAAACTTTTTCTTTTCTTTTTGTATGCATATAACACAAAGATGAATTTTCCAACGTATATAAATAAAGTAATTAAATTCTGAATAATATGATGATTAAATGTGAAATCATTAAAAATTATAAATTATGTGTATGGCTAAGAAACGTCAATTTTTGTTTTTACAAACCTCGTTTAGATTGATTTTTGATTTCATTTTTGTTACGTTAAATGTGTAATTTGGAAAATAACACCATGTTGTACGTCGTGGGGCATCAAATCCGGGGATAGAAGTAACATTTAAATGTATTATGCTAAAATTTTATCTTTTCGCGTTTTTGAATGACGCACAAACTACATATTCTCAGAAATGTTTTATTTCTACACTTTTTAAAATAAAAAGATATTTTAGGACTACACATTTGAAATTAACCAATTTGAGTTATTATGAAGGAGCGTGCAATTGCACTTGATTTGTTTTAAATGAATAAAAGATTTTTTATCTCCCAATTAGTCTAATAATTTTTGCCTTTGTGGAACGAATTATTACGTAATGTATGAAGCATGAAACTGTTCTTATGAAGAAAGATTTTTAAGTTGGTCTTTCCTTTATTGCTGGAGTCATAATGCGGAATAAAAACTATAAACCTATCCGGCAAGCCACAATTTTTTTAATAGAAAACAATAGTCCGGAACTTGGATGTTTTGAATTGGAACAGATCTGACGCAAAAATCGATACATTGCAGCTAAGGTACAAAATCAAAATATCATTTCAAAATATGTAATGTGTTAAAATGATCAAGAACCGAATATAAATTGTTGCGTGGTTTATTTCGTTCCCAAATTTTATTCTGACTACTGCCGTAGTTAATTTTAACTTGTCAACTCCATCAGATCTCGTTGAGACAGAGCTCATTGTTTTACGGTTAACGTCTATGCTACTCGGATTTAATCTTTTTTCACGAATTTTTGAATTAAATATCTCTTGTTAATGTTAAAATGTTCTTATTTTATGGCGGACTCATTTGTTCTGGTTGGAAATTATGGAAATCACTCTATTTACCAACCTCGTGTTGCCATCTCGTTGGTATTCTCTCAAAACAACCCAAAGATACTAGTTCATACAGATACCATTGATTAATTGGAGTTATGAAAGTTACCATTTTTCATAGTATCAAGGACCATACATTGGAAGAACAAAAAAACTCTTGATTAAATTGTAAACAGGACATTGTATTTCTTGAATGTATTTCTCTTCTCGATTCTTAAGGGATTCCTTGAAGACATTTAAACAATTTACACTCTCGTTCACCTCTGTGCGTGGTTAGTTACCATGAATTTATAACCACAAATAAACCACTATTTCCGAATTTGAATTACAACTCTTCAGACTACTATATCCTTTCAACTGTTGTTGACTGTAATTAGGTCAACTTTCTATGCTTAATTACACTGTCAATTTTTCGTAAGCTGTTACATTATTTTTATGCATCCTTACTGATTTTTGGGAAAAATAAAGTGGTAAATTTGATCATTGGGGACGCGCGTCAACTCACTTCTTCAGGGAGGCGAAGACGATAAATCAAGTTTAAATGACATAAAATAATGTTTCTTGATATGTGGGTTATGAGTAAAATGCAATATATTCCATCGATTTTCTTTCTTAGCCACGCCATGGGAAGTATAGAGATAAGAAGAGGCGTCCATGCCAATGCTATCTCCTCCACCTCCTTCGCTCCATGCGTTCGTCACCGAGCGAGTGAACAGGTCACTGTGACGACAAAGGAGCAGTGGAGGAGGAGGGGTTTGTGAGATGGACAGAGGGGATGTCACGCCCCGATGCGCGCCACCCTTCTACTCCCCAACCCCTCGTGGCTGTTGTCAAAAGGCCTCCCTCACTTTGGCCTCTCCAAGAGCGCTACCTCGCCTGCTCCACGTACGCTCTTCCACAGCCTTCATTTATTTCTTGTATTGTGAATAAAAAACAATTGTCTTACTTCTACGAGTCGAACGCGAGAGAGAATTTCCCAGCGAAGTGTTTTCTTGTTGTTTGAACCTCATTCAGCGAATTCAGGAAGCAAACGTTCCTTGGGGATAATGTTATGCTGGTTCAATACAGTGTATTAACAAGGTCTCATTATATCTACATTTCAGGTGAAGTGGTACTTCCAAATGTTCATACGTTTTTTTAATAAATTTATGCAGCTAAACGTTATATCTTCCTCGTGCATATTTTTTCTTGCTATATAATTCCCCATAATTCCAGAAATTGTATTTTCCGTTGAAAAACGATCGAAAAGAACGTAGGTAGATGTTCCTTGCTCATGAAAAAGTGTTGCGCTGTAGTTTAGAAACATATTTACAAGATTATGTGAAACATTTTATTTTGACAATTTGTTTCGCAATATTGGTACTGCAAATATAAGTGTTGGAGAATTGGTGTCATAATTGATATGAAACTGAAAGGAAACCATTATTAATGGTCAACGATGATCTGAAATAAAATATTCCTTATCTTTTCATTAAAATAAATTCGTAATAACAAAAAATTATTTTTTTCATCTTAAAATGGAACGATTAAAAAAAAGGTTTGTCAACATAACGGATGTTTCTTAAATATACCTTTAAATAACAAATCGATATCCACTTCATAAAAATGCAATTTTAAACAGGTATGTTAAATAGGTCCTTACATCTTGAGTATGACGCATCCTCCAAAATGTTCCTCTGTAGAGTTTATTTTCTTCTAAATATATGATAATGCTTGTTATTTTGACATCGCATCCTTTGTATATTAGAAATTGTCAATGGTTGGATATTACCTAGTTCCACAATAATTCATTTTCAATTCTCATCCACAATCATGAGTGGTAGTGATATGAAAAGGGAATAAAAATGTAATGGTAAGAACAAAAAGACGGAAGTATCACTATCATCATCTTGTTCTAACCATTACAGCAATTTTCCAACTCCTGAAAAAAGAGTGATCCTCTGATCGAAGAACATATTGTAGCACGTTCAAACCAATAATCTCTAAGTGATTACTTCATTTTAATCATTAAATGAAGTTTATGAAAACGAATCGAAGACGCATACTGATTTCCATAAATAAAGAAAATTAGTTTAAAATGAAGGAGAAACACTGGTTTCACTCTTTATCACTTAAACAGATGAAATATTTTTTAAAAGTATTATGGCTTTACATGAATATTTAAATGGGCGCTCGGCGCACCGAGTGCTCTACGAAGTTTTTCACTCCGTATCTGGAATTTGGAAAAACAAATCCATTGTGGGAGTTTATATTGACGGGGATCTAAACGTAAATTTTCCTTTATTAAGTCGATTTAAAACATACGAATTAAAATAAATACACACAAACCGTTTTAAAACCGAAATATTTTAAGTTAGATCCAATTTCAAGTAAAGATGTGTCAGTTTTTATCGCTGCAAGTTTTGTACATAACTCATAAAATATGCTTATTATCACATTTTTCTAAGATCTGGGTTCTTTATAATTTTATAGATATAGAAAATAATGTCAATGAAAAATAGCTTTTAACACTTCCCGTTTAGTTTACAGCTGTTTGCTTCTGTGTGAATGAACTGGCATGATTACCCATCGTCTTTGAGTTGATCAATGGCAGGCAGCGCCCGGTGCGTTTGCTTTCGAAAGGGACGATGCAAGAGACATTCAAAGGATTGTGAGGTTTTAAGTCCTAACGGAATTGTGGATACAAGGGTATGATCCCGTCATTACGGTCGTAATAGTGGATTAAGGTTGAAGAATATTAGGCACTGTAAAAAGAAATCTATTCATGGAAAACATATGCCACCAGTTAACTTGGTTTTCCTTGATTCTGACTCATGTTGGAGTATTAATTACAAATAAAAAGAATATAAAAAATACACATTTTGAAGATCGCGTTTTTCTCTTGCCCCGTCTGCGAACTAAGAACATGATTCTACGTAAACCTTTGAATTTGATCAATTAACTGTTGTCTACTCATTCCTGGATTGATAAACCCAATTATCATGTTTTTTACTTTGAAGGAATTGCAATGATTAGGGATTTGGAATAATTTCTAAACTAATTACTTCGAAACAATTATTCATTTTTTAATTTGAATATGCGAGAAATAAATCTATCAAATGTGACAGTATTGTTGTTCATCGTGATATTGAGATCGATAGTATGTTCTTTTAGAAAAGTTTAATTTTGGATAAGACTTTGATAACGTTTGCGAGTAAAAATATATTTTGGATGTACATTATGGACGGATTTTGTGGTCGATTTGCAGTCTGGACTGGAGAATTACGTAGATGGGTCAATGTTAGGTAAGGTTTCGCATGAATGTTATACAACGTTTTGTTCCACGAAAGTACATCATAGGAACATGGATCAATTTTAATAAGTTTGCAAAGAATTGATGTTTTCTTTACATCAATTTCTTGTCAAAAATGCAGTGACTTCATATCAAGAGGAAGGGTGAATCCCGAAAGCCAGATTTTGGGAAAACGCGTTTTAAGTCATTCAACTGCCAAAGTATGTTCGCCCTTGCTCTTCTTCAGAAACTGTAAATTTTTTCCTAACTCGGAATAGACTTCCCTTCATTCAAATGTAAAATACGTAGATACCACAGGCGAAATTGCCAAATATTTCGCCCTTTTCTCTTCAGATTTGACCACGTGAGTGTGTGTGTTGGGGGGGGGGCAATAAACTAATTTACTCTCCGAAAGCTGGCGAGGGATCACCCCAGCAATTCCGGTCTAAAGGCTCAATAGATGGTGGATTTATTGTTTCTGGCAATTATAAACAAGTAATTACAACTAAAGACAAGTACAGAGAGGTTGTCGGGAGTACTATTTCAAGTATTTTGGAAAGAGAAATGTATATAGGAAAAGAAATGTATATACCACTATCTGATTACCTGGCGTTGCCCGGAATTTTTTCTACTCATTACTCACCGGAAGCCTCGCAGGTCGAATTTTTGCTTCCGATGCAAGATACAACTGCGGCAGCGCGGTTGCACCATTTCATTAAAACGCTTATAAAAACTAAATTATTCGTCCTAAATTTAGGATGTAAAGATTTTTTAATCTTTGTTAAATGCATAATAGAAAGAACCCATTAAAGTTGATGAAGATTTATTTTTCCCCTCTTAAATTTCCCACTTAAATTAAAGTATTTCAACTCTTCTATTTTTCATAACTTTTTTCGTTAATTTAAATCAACCACAGTAGTTAGACATATGCCATCGCGGACTTTTTTGTAGAACTCTTCGAGGAGAACAATATTGCTACTCATAGTTGTCATCTATCTCTAACCGTTTAGGCATCATAAGTGAATATGACAGATTTTTCCTCTGATTTCATCGACATTTATCTTCAACTTAATTGTTTATCTTTCTCTGCATACATTCAAAAAATAAAAGTTTGCCTATGTTCATCCTGGACACCTTAACTATCTCCTTGCTAAATTTCATCGCGATCGGTTCAGAGGTTTAATCGTGATTATGTAACAAACAGACAGACACGCATTCGCGTTACGCATTTATACAAGGGAGAGTCAAAGAAAAATTTTAATTATTTTTTCAAATTTTATTTATTGTTCACACATACAATGAACATGTATCATTTTTCGACATAGTCTCCTCGACGCTCAATGCATGTCTGTCATCGCTTCCAAAGTGCCTTAATTCTCTTAGAAAAAAAATATTTTGGGAGACGGCGCAACCACTCTTACCTCGTCATCGGAATGGAATTTCGTCCCGGAAAGTGCTTCTTTTGGGGGTCCGAACATATGGAAATCTCTCGTGCCAAGGTCGGGCGATTATGGTGGATGAGGTAGACATTCAAACCGCATTTCAGCGATTGTCGCAACCGTTGCACGAGTCGTATGGGGTCGCGCATTGTCATGTTGCAGAAGAACACCTGTCGATAGCAATCCTCGTCGTTGTGTTCTAATGGTAGGTCGAAGATGATTTTTGAGGAGGTCTGTGTATGTGTTACTCAGGCGGTGGTCCCTCGTGGCCTGGAATGCTCCAAGACGACGCCTTTTTTGTCTTAAAAGAGAGTCAGCATAATCTTCCCTGCTGATGGCTGTGATCGAAACTTCTTTGGTTTGGGTGATGTCGAATGGCGCCATTCATTGCTCACTCTCTTCGTTTCTGGCTGATGGTAATGGTCCCAGGTTTTCTCTCCAGTGACGATTCGTGCAAGGAAGGTATCACCGTTGCGTTGAAGGCGCCGCAGAAGTTCTCCATACGCATCAACCGCTGCTTCAACTCCGGAGTCAGCTGCCGGGGCACCCTTCGTGACACCTGAGTACATCATGCATAATGCGATGTGCTGAACCGTGACTAATGTGTACAGCTGTAGCAATGTCATCCAATGTCATTTGGCGGTTTTTCTTTACGATGGCTTCAACTGCTGCTGTAGTCTCGGGAGTCGCAACACGATGTGCCTGGCCCGGGCGCTGAGCATCGGTTACGAACGTCGCACCATTTGCGAACTTCCTACGTCATTCGTACACGTGTTGCCGTGACAAACAGACATCCCCATACCAGACCTTCATTCTGCGATAAATGTCTATAGGTTTCACACCTTCACTTTGCAGAAATCTAATAATCGAACGCTGTTCGTCTATGGTGCACGTTGCTAGTGGGGTAGCCATCTTTATACTGTTCCTGCGCCGGTGTTTGCTCATCTGCACTGTGCTGCAAACTAGGGGACATACGGCACATTATTTAAAACACGCGTACCAACTTACAGGTCACTGGCGGCCACTTTCGATTTTATACTACACTTTTAAGGTTTTCAGTTTACTCCCCCTCGCATATTAGTATGGATGGATAAGAAACTCGCGTTGGTATATTTTGTTATTTAAGAGCTGAAAGGTAAAATAAACGCTTTGGGAACGATGAAAATGTTTGTTCTTGGATAAATTAGTTCACACCAGAAAAAAGTTCGTGTGAATGTACATAAAGATTTAAGACTAATATAATTTTGATTAGGTTAAACTAGAGTGTACTATCAATCATCGAATCGTTTGTGCTGTCATCTGAACCCAAGTATTTTGACTATTAAGTTACACATGTACGTTAAAAAACCATGGACAGGTAATGTCTTGCAGGATCCTAGATGTATCGCAAATTAGGTCAGATGTGAACAAATCATATACTTAATAGATAAGGAAATGTACAACCAATTCTCACTGGTACATAGTAGAATTAACGTTTCGTACTTGCTACTGTCACCTACGGTCACTCGCAGTCTCCTTGAAATTGAACGCTTTGTCTCTTTGCCCTGTCGTAGTATTACGCAGTTAGATAAGACTTCTGTCGTCGTCTGTGTCAGTGACATGGCAAATTTCATTCGATTGTTCCACTCCTAGAATTTGGTCTTTGGTCTTCTGTTACTACTTCCATTGCGAATGAATGATTTAAATAAGATGACTCGGATTCTTTTCTTTACCTCGGTCATCACACAATTGACGTAAGCTCTCGTAGTGCGTTTTTAGAAACTACATTTGTTTAGTTTCTCACTATTGTATCTTTAAGTGAACGAGCTACAGAATGTATAATACGTGTATTACACACAGTATGAGTTAATTTCAGGCAAAATTCTTAAATTACGTATATTCTATGAATATTGTAACAAGTAGCGAACCTTTCTTCAAAAAAGGGTGCACATCATGACTGTGCTGCGGGGCGCGATATATTATTACCACCAACGCCTTAGACCCTCGGTCGGAAATAATGGGATGATCCCTTTCTTGCTTCCGAAGATAAAATAATTGTCCTCCTCATGTTCAGGGTGACCTCCTCATGGTCACGAAATGAAAAAAGAAGAAAAAAAAGAAATGTCATCCGAGTGGTCAAATACGCAGTTTGTAACTACCTTTTTACCATAAATTATTATTATTATTATTATTATTATTAGGTAGCTGCGTTGATTCACGGAATCGGGAGAAAATTTTCTCAGGGAGCAAGCAGAAAAGCATCCTACCAATACGAGCCATTGCATTGTCGGATTTAACATTCCTGCGCCGCAATACAAAATGTTGGGACGAAAGGATATCGTGATGAAAATAACTGGATTTGAAATTAATTACTCTCAGCGTATAGAGTTAAAGCCTGCAACAAATATCATCACTATTGCAATAAACTCAAGCTAGAAAACTAAAGAAACAGGTTCGTATGCACTAACTTTAAACCAAGTGAATTTCCGTAGCACGTTCTAGCCATCTTGCTTAATCTTGCTGATAACGGTAATGGCTTATCACATAATTTTCTCGGTAAATTTTCCCCAGAATATATTACTTGATTTATTTTGCAGAATAAAATTTTATTATAAATTGCACAAATCATTGGGCTACAATAAATTTAAAATTAATGATAAATTTTCATTAGATATGTGTAAATGGCCACTTCGTTGAAATTTTGCTGCAATCTTGGAAAGGTTTGCGAACATTTTCATCTCAATGCACGATGTCGGTAAGGCAATTATCTGTTCAAGATTTTTGCAGAATCAACATTTTTGACTCTACAGCGGAAGTCCAGATCAAGTGAAACTAAGGTGTCCGTTGTAGAACTTTCGGGAACCGACCTTTCTCTCATCCGTATGCAACGCATACTCTCGTTTCCAACAGCACATGAAGGCTTTTCCTCTGACTCCAGACGTTAGGTGAGTTTAAATCACTGTCCTGTTCCAGACGGATGGCATTGTTTTCCAATTGGTGTTCAACGTAAGGCCCTTGAACGTTTTTTTCTTATTTAGTCATTCCAATATACTGAACTTGCATTACTCCAGTTGAAAATGGATCCAAATTTTCCACGCGTCAAATTTATCTTTATAATATTTTTATGAACAAAAAATTGTAACATTTCGTGTCTCAAAATATATTAACGTGAGTTATCAGTGAAATTCATGGTATCCATTCAAAGAAGAAAAGAGGTTCTAAATATCTGCCGAGAAGCCGAGGCTGATGGAGCACTTGACCATCCCATCTTTCTTCTCTTCATTGGCATCCCCTTGGTGTTTCATGGAGCGACCGCCGAGGGCGTACATATGCATGTATCCATTCCGGGTCCCTTGTCTCTTGTTGACGACGCCCAAGGCTTAGTATCTGGAGGCGCTACGCGTCCAAGACACAGTACACGGGTCTCTACTCTCACTTGAAAAAGTCTCTTGTTTATACTCTTCATGCGGACAGTTTAACTGCTGTTTTGGAAATGAACTGTTTCTATCGCCTTATTCTGGAAATACCTGTTATAGAAGTACTTCCTTATCCATACTATAACTTACGAGTATTTACTAGTATAACCATAAATTTATTGTCAAAAGAGCAATTGCACTCTGCGTTTAACTAAATTCTCTGGGAGCAAACAGAAAAGCATCCTAACAATACGAGCCATTACATTGTGGGATTTAACATTTCTGCGCCCCAATACAAAATCATTAGGCCTGCCCTCTAAATATAAAGAAGAAAATAAATTTTTCGGAACGTCGACGAATACAAATTCATTTTATTTTAAGACCTAAACCCGTCAATTTATCTTCTAGTTTAATTTTGGGGTCAACAACTACACATCGTTAAAAATATTATATAAAGAGAGGAATATTTTTGGCACGATTCTCTATATTATTTTCGTTCTCTATATTATTTTCACATATTTTTGCATATTTTTATAGAAAATTAACTTTCCATCCGTTGCACCGACCGTGAGAAGCAAAGGCTAACTTAGTTAATAATGAAAATGTAATATAATGGAAAGGGGACACATCTGATGACGTGTTGAGGAACCATGTCTGTATTGGTTCTCGCGGTTGCTTCGCCTCCTGTGACATCTGAAGCCATCTGAAGGCACCGCGTGTTCAGTTGGGGAGGAAAGGGGGGGTGAGGATCGCAATCAACTTCGCATTAGCTGCTACGACGCGCTGTCAACAGCCCTCCGCCCCTCACCTCGACGGCGCGTCGTCATAATCGAAAACGACGCTGCATCACTACTCACATAATACGGCGAGCGATTTTTACACGTTGGAACCCCACTCCTACTCTCCATCCTTCAAACTGCACTCGCGAGTTCTTGAGTGCCTTGCTCGTGAAGACTCAAATAATTGTTTATATGTATTTCGGTTTTGCATGAAGGTGAGGTCGGCCCTCCAATGTAGTCAAATCGCTGAGATGTATAATTGTAATATTTATTCTAATTGTTTTAAAACATAATAATATGAATAATACTGAAGAAAAAACATTATGTTATTTATATTTATCAGTTAATGATATAGTACAAACTATATTCAGGAACTCGCGTGAATCGTTTCAAATGCACAAGAAGATGTAAAAACATATCGATCGAGCGCAACATTGCATCGTTATTCGTGCGTCTCACGTCTGGAAAAGTAAAATATCTTTCTCCAATGTCCAAATGTAAAAGTGATGTAAAAATACCATGAAAAATTTGCTACAAATCAAACTAATTTTGCATTACTTTTGTGATTTCTAATCTGTTTTTTTGAAAATAACGCATAAGTCCCTAAGAGGCAATATATTACATCTCAATTATAATTGCAATTATCTCATTTACAAGGCTGGTGAGGTACGTTATTCAAGTTAAAATCACAATAAGTTCATGTTACTCTGTTTATTTATGCCCATTTCAGGTGCGTCAGTGATTTAACTCCACTCACGCTAGTACTACCTTAATGACTTACTGCAAGACCGAGCGAAAACGTCGTTAATGCTATTACTATTACTATTTTATTATTATTATTACTTTACATTATATATGTGAATGATATAAAAGAGTGTTTTAAAAAATGTAAATTTTTCGTTTATGCAGACGAGAATATAATAATTTCATTTAACAAAGATCAAAATTTAACAAATTTTACAAAATGAATTTGAGAATTTTTAAAGTTCGACTCATGACAAAGGTTTCACTATAAATAACAGCAAAACCAAATACATATAACATACAAAACCAAATACATATAACAAACTGCACATACAAAAAGAATAGATTCAGAAATAGTTTTGCATAATAGAAATTGTATTCATAAGTTTTTTCAAAATTGTAATTGCACAGATAGAATAGAATTAGTTAATAATCCTAAATATTTAGAAGTTATTATAGATAAAAACTTCATTTGGAAAGAGCACACCTTGTACATTACAAAAAATCTTAGAACCTATATATGGAAAATGTGCATCATAAAAGAAATTACGCCTAAGAATATACTAAAAATTATTTGTCATGCCCTATTTGCATCTGTTTTTAGATATGGAATCACAATATGGGGTTCCACATCAAATTCTCATATAAAAATTCTACAAAAATTACAGGATAAATCACTAAAATGTTTTGGTGAAATGAAAGCAAGTAATATGAACAAAATGTATGCAAATGAAGAAATTCTTAGTGTAAGAAATTTGTATGAATTTGAACTTTTAACAAAAAATAGATTTAAAGAAAATATTCTAGATATACATGAACATGAGCATGATACAAGGATAAAATACAATTTCAGAATCCCTTATTACTTTAAAAAATATGGAGAAAGAAAAATAGAAACAAAAATACCTAAGTTATTAAACAAATTACCAAGTAATATAATTGAGTTAGATACAAAATACAAGTTTAAAAAAGATTTGAAAATTTGGATGTTAAAGAATATAAAATAATAATTAATATATTCCTTTTTTTTCATGTAAATAGTTCAGTGGAATTTTAAATATATGAAGTTTAATAGGAAACACAGGAAAATTATATTAAGTAGGTATAAAGTAAGAAAATTAATATTAAGAATGGGTCATAAAATATTTCTGCTAGTTAATAATATTTTATGTAAATAGTTCATAAATATACAGAGTTGCAAAAGTATGTAATTAAAAATGTAAACAAATAAATGATAAATGTGAAATTGAAACGCAGTAATTGTAGAATATCTAATATAATATAAAACTACGGTGACAATCTCTCTGACAAGTTCATAAGAACTTAGATTTTTATTTTTATATTAAAGAAATATAACAAAATGTAAACCAAACGTAAAACATTAGTAGTAACATTATATGTATAAATTGTTGTATAACTCTTTATATAAATTTTTGAATATTTTTTTTTTGTAAAACTTATTGTAAACAAGTGGAAATAAATTTCAATTTCAATTATTCTCTAATTTTGACTGATATTAGTAGTTACGATTTATTAATAAAATGGTAAATTGATAATAACATGATACAGGATACAGGAACACGTAAATGCATGGAAAAATAACACTACAGTCTCACACTTCGCCAACCACCTAGTAGAAAACACACACACATTTAACATTGAAAAGGATTTTTATATTTTAGAAGTAGAAAATAGATTTTGGCCCCGGATCAAATTAGAAATTTTACACATCCATAGTATTCTAAAAAACAACAACATTTCCCTATTAAATGAACAAATCCCTGAATTTCATTCCCCTCTCATGAAACTAGCCTTCAAATTCCTTCCCCCTCACCCCCAACTCTTCAGGACACTGCACCCCATTCCCAGCAGTTAAAACCCTTGGAAATTCTTTCCGTCTTCTGCCGCCAGTTCCTGGAAAACTCCGACAGCCCCTTTCCCCCCGCCCACCCCGCAACACCCATTCACTTTCCATATAATGACCTCCGTTCGGAGTCCTCTGCGCATTCGCCAAAAATATTCCTCAATACTCAGGTACGTAATTTTGTCGGTTTGCTCACTCTGTATTTGTTTTCTTTTATTCATTTTTCATTGTTCTTTCCTTTCTTTATTTCAACAACAACCAAAAATACACTTCTTTCGATACTGTTTCACCCAATTATTGTATACTTTCATATTATGTTTCTATTTTTATTTTTTTATTATTGTCATTTTATGTACATTTATATTTTTCAGTGTATGTTACTGACGATGGCTGCTATGCAGCCGAAAAAGCTTTATACCAATAAAACAATAAGCAACATAGAAACGCCTTTTAATTTATCATGCTTTGATAATGTTGCTAATGCTCCACAATTACCAAGTTAAATGTATTAGTTTAAACATTGATATTAGAGAGATTAAAGAGTACTTTTTATCAAAGAATACAATTGCTCGTAACATTTAATTATTCGCCTCAGAAGTGACCTTTTACAACGCGCAAAAATGTTCAGGTTATACAATCAAAGTTTAAGGTACCATTATATTGGAGACTTGTGTCTACCATGGAATGCAGTATGGTCTAATTTGGTCGAGTACCAATCTCTTAGCATTATAAATTTACTTATATATGTACAACAAAATTAACGTGTGATGTATAATTTTTAGTCAGTAGTACAACGCTCAATATTATTCTTTAATATACATTTTAACCCGTCTCAATGAGAGTATTTGTTAAAATATTGACAAAAAATTGAAAATTTAAGGTATGAATCAATAAACGAATGCATTAAATAAAATAAAAAAATATACCATGGTTTCTATGAATCGCCGTATAAGAAATGCAGAATATTGATTGCAAAGTGGTCTGGGACACGCTCTTCCAGTCATCATACTTAAGGAAATATTGTCTGTAGTATGACAGAAAATGTGGGTAATGACACGGGAATGAGAGAAAGTGAAAACACCAGAGCGAATAAAAAGTACAATCACTAAACATCAAAAGTTGACTCTTCTTGACCCGTCGCAAATGCTTCGTAAAAATGAACTAGAGTTTAAATAAATAAATGTGACATAAATAAATAAGTTTTTGACAATTTCTTCAATGAATTCCCGTTATCTATTTCAGTTCATTTCAAAATATTTTCGGAAGTTTCAATTTTTATTTGTGGTCGATCGAATCTTTTTTTCTGGTCATGTTAGAATTTAATTTTGGAAACTTTATTAGGCGGAAGCAATATTTCGCGATTTGCTTTTTAGAGACTTCCTTTGAGATATTCATAATTCTCTGAATAGTCTACTTAGTACAATTTATGAAGAAAATCCCGAAAAGTTTCGGGTTGGGATTATGTTAATGGATACCGAGATAACGTACACCAGGCCAGGTTCTGACTCACCACCATGGTGAATCTGACTCATGAAGATGCAGCATTGTGTTTCAAAGTTCGCTCCTTCAAATATTTTGTTTCCAATTTATATTATGGTTTTTACAATTGCATCACACGCCATGGCTTCGATAGATTTTCTGATAGATTTTTTTTCTGTTTGACCCAGTCGGTGTAAAGGTAAGGAGATCACGAATCATATTCACTTTGATTCTGGGTGATCCAGATTCTTTTGGTGTGAAAGTCATATGTTTAGGATTCAGACAACAGATCTCGCACCTCATACTTCACAAATTCAAATATCTGCAGTACCTTTACCATTACGTAGATTCCGGAAGTTTTTTATCTGTCGCTTCCGGTAAAAACCACATAATGTACACATAATATAGTTATACGTTAAAATAATCAAAACTCATAAATTTAAGGTAACTATTTTTTCTTCATTTTTCATGGGAAAAACTTCATTACGTAATATGTGCATATATAATATAACATTAAACGTGTACTTATGATGGAGTAAAAATATCTGAAAATTTTCATTTCTCTATTCGACAAGAATTATCATATTTGAATCGTTTAGACTAATAGGAATAAAACTGATCATAAAGTAAACATTTATCCCGTATTTTTAAAAAGTCTAATTACTTGGTTATTACAGGAAATCACAGAAATATTTTGTTTAACATTTATTTAGAATGAATATTTCGTCACCACAGAGACCAAAGCTTAGCTTATTGGTAGTCCGAGAGTTTTAATTGTTGTCTTATGACCAAGGGAATCTACTTCAATGCTGTGAAGAATTTCCTCGTATATATACTTGAAGAATGAAATTGCGACGTAAGTCTTAACGTAGAAACAATCTCGGGACCAAGATCTCCACGACCTCCACAGCGAGGTGACAAAAAGGCCAAATTTGTTAATAGCGTTTTCCATTTATTGCTCTGAGTGTCCATTAGCACCAAACAAATGCGTCATTGCTCCGCGCGAGTTCCCCACTCCACCTTGAACGTGTCGCAAGTAAATGTAACAACTTTGCTGCAAGCGGGATACACGATTCGGGATTGACCATTGTTAGCCGCAAAATTTAACTAAACTACAATAATTGGATATAATTAATTACTAATACATAAAATAGCATTTTCGTGTTCGTGCGTATATAATGCAATATTACCTGTTCATCGTTATATAATCGGATTAACGAAACAAAATCTGTCTTTTTAATTCTTTCTCTTCTGGAGAGGATTTATTTGACGTACAACTCTTGCTCTTATCTGATGGAAGTTTCAGACGATACAGATTCCCAATAGACTCGATGCATGGATGCGTTATTCACAGGCTAACCTAACCTCAACTACATCCAGTGCAGTACCCACTCTGAGAAAATTGTCAGAGCAAGTCCGGTTGCTCTCAGTGTGCGGGGAGTGCGACTCGATAGGTAAATGGAACGATCGTATACCCGCACTGGGGCAACTTCTCTGTCAAATCGAACAGCATTTTTGCTCTGGGGTGTACCAGTACATACTCAGAGCGGCAAACGCCATAAGAGAGCTTTCTCTTGCTCATTCAGGTAAGGCTTACAAGTCAAAAGTAGGCGTACAAGTAGTTGACTATTGGTTTCACATTTTAGATCTAACTTTTCAAAACAATATTGTTGATTCCAAATCTGCGATATGACGCCTGATAAAAATGTGTGTTTAGTGTTGTGCAGAGAGTCGACAAATGTTTTAATGTCAAAGGAGTTCAGGCGAAATTTTTTCTTCTTCAGAATTGTAAGTGAAGTGTTAAATAAATGTACATGTATAATATTGATTATACAAGAAAGCAAGCTTTGAAGTGCATATTTGGTAAATGCAAGTTTACGTTCGTCCCAGTCTATTCTTTATTATGACGATAAACTAATTTTGTAAGTATGGAGAGAAATGGCATAGCTATTTTCTGGAATTTAAAATGTTTTCTAGCAGAATATATATTTTTAATTTAAAGTTTACAACTCGTAAACTCTTCAACACAGGCTTCTTTCTTGCTAGATCCTCCGGGGATATACAAATATCATCTCCATTTGAACTTTCTTATTTTAACTCACAACTTACGAGTACCTACTCGTGGAGAGGACTTAAGAGCTACCATCATTGGAGCGGCCTTCGGTCACTTATCCCCTGAAGTGACCCAGGTTCACCGGATCAGACCGGGTGGTGGCTGCGTACAGACTTGGGAGTTGAGTCGGGTGGTGCAGTGGATAGCACACCTGCGGCCCAATCCTTTGCAATTTTCACCTGGCTGTTGACGTTGTTTTCTTAATGTTTGAAAGTGAAGTGGAAAGTGTTAGAAATAACACCAGTGTAACTGTCGACACGTTTCCTTAATGACAGAATATTATTTCTGTTCTTTGTTGTAATACCATCTATCCTCATGTCGAGCACTCAAATACAACTGTGATGAAGAACTTGATGATAAGAATAAACGACTTCACATTAAATATGAATTGGTCTTGGTTCATCGATTATTGAACATGTATCTTGAATGGTGTTTATTTTCAAGAAAATGAAATAAGTATACGAAATGATGGTTATATACTCAAGGGAGCAGGTTGACTATCCGCATTTGTAAACGTCAAGAAGATTAGTGTAAAGACTTTCTTTATTCAATTATTTTTTTACCATAGACATATAGTATAAAATAGTTGTTATAAATAGAAAAAATACAAATATGTTGAAATACAAAAACAAACATTTTTTCAACATTTTTCTATTTTAATAGTAGTGAGAAATACGTTTTTAGGAAATTAAAATACTGACACATATGTTGAAAATTCCCGTCTCTCATGAAATAAGGAATACTTGATACGGAAACTTTAATTTTCTGAATGAAAAGCTCAGTGGAAATGCCTCCGCCATGTTTATAATGTCGTTTATGAATATCTTGATTGTTTCACTTATTCCGACTCAGCTTAGGAGGATTATGAACTTCATAAATAATTACTTGGCACGAAACAATTTTTTCGAAAAAAATAACGTAATAAATAAAATCGATATACTCGTAAAAAAATTATGTCATGGAATACGATATGATTTTGTACAAAAAGTGCATTGCATTCTCCAAAAAATGATAAATTCGATTTTATTTCTTTACGTCTTTCTTCACTCCATTTTCTCTTTATAAAACATAATATTTTGTTCTTTTAGTTATAAATAATATATTCGGATGTTTCTTTTTTCATTTAGGTACAAGAAAATCAGTTACTCGCCCACATTTCGATACATTCCATATCATCTGTCCAAGGCTTGTAATATCTTATTAAATTATTATTATTACAGACGTAAATAGCACAAGTCCATACTCATTCTTCAACATTCTCACGTACCAACCAATACAACAACCTTCTGTACATCCTCTTAACATCACATACAAAATCAAAACAAAATTAACTTCATCTTATTATGAAGCCTGATATCGAAAGCAAGATGGCGGATTTCAATAAATAAATTATTCTGAGTTTTTCCAAGCCACAAAAGTTGAGAAGATTTGTTCACTTTTTAGTCGTAGTAAATTAGCTGTTGGTTGACAATAATAATAATATTAATATTATAATATATTATTTTTATAAGTATTAATAATATAATTAATAATAATATAGTGTCTTTTATTGTGGCAAGACTCAGACCTTAAGATCTTCTCTTTCGTCTAAGCATTTAAAATAATTACATTTTAAAATAAAAGATGAGAATTGGGAGGATCGTTTTTACATTTAATGCAATGATAATGTCTCACCTCTTCGTTTCATCGATATGAAAATTTTACTTTTTAAACCTTATGGTGTTGAATACACCGAATGGAATGTCCCTTGCACCCTTCTGCTGTTGGTGTAATGGGATCGTCTCACTTTCTCATTTACTGCAAGATAATTTTCCGGAAAACATCGAGGCTATGACACTCCATGTTGTTAGAGCGTCACCACCGCACTTCCTCCGCCTGTTAATCCAAGACTTGTTTCCTCTTGGCAGAGTCTTCTTCCGTCCACGTGATTTCTCGGAAGCCCACCAATGGGTGGCAGCGGGGGTTGCTAATTGGGCCCCGCGGGGCACGGCCCGTTGCTGTGGGTGGGGGTGGGTAGCGGAGAGCGTAATGAGGCGATAAACGCGTGCAACGATGTCTGCGATCGCCCGTTCCTTCTCTTGCCCTCCTCTCACACCCTTCCATCGTCAGCGGTCGATGCACAGTGGGCAGAAACACTTTCATAAGGGGAGTAATGTATTCACGTACACATCATTCAAAATTAATTTATGTTACGACTTTTTTGTAGACTTTCTATTACCATTATATATTTATTATCTGTAATATTTACAAACTCAGAGATTCTACATTTCTTCTAGTAAAGATAAGGAGATAACAAACGTGCATCACTGATACACAATACAAAACAAAGATAAGTTTATTATCTCCTGAGCTTGACTTAAAAGTCGAAACGAGTTTGTATACTTTGACATAATTGTAGTAAAAAGTATACAAAAAAAGGTTGAAAAAAATTAATTTAAAATATTTAAAGTTACATTACATATACGTTAATAATAAAACTTACATTATTCAGTTACAAATACTTACAAAAGTTACATATAATTATACTATGTATGTTTATTGTGTAAACTAAAAAATATATATCATACAAATTTCTGTGGAGCACTTACAATTTTATTTTATAACACCTGTGTGATTTCTGCTTTTTTGTGAACATATTTTGTGTTAATACTCACATTTTAAATCATACTCAATTGTTCTTTTGCTATGCTTTCAATTATTGTTATAATTTTTTATATTTCGTGAAGGCTCAAATCTAGAGTTGATACGTTGAGTGGAGAAAACACAATAAGAATTGTTTATCGTGCACAGAAGGTGTATGATATATTTTACTTTTCCGGGGACATCTAAGAGATATAAAGCTGATCATGGTACTGACTTACTGACACTTCCCGGTGTCCTAAAAATAACTGAAGATGAATTTTAGCCCCGTCCGCAAGTTTTGACACATTCATTCAAAATACAAAATATTATTTCGAAAACTCATTCAATTAACGAAAATTTTTTTCATAAGGATTTTCTTCACGATGAAAAATGATTGAAGCTCCAAAAATACCAAAAGTAGCAAAAAATCGTGAAAATGAAAATGTTGAAAATTTACTTGTAATATTCAAATTGTTACATCGTTCCAACACTTGCTTAGCGCGGTGGACGAGGACATAAACTAATTTAGTTTTGCTAACAAACCTTAGCATCACGTCATCTGTGTATTTGGGGGGAACATATTTTTTAAAATCAAAACACAACAAAACTCCTCGTGAAGGAAGTGTGTAAAGAATCTTTTTTCATTGAGCCTCTATAGCGGGCGCGACCATGGACGAGGCAATAGAGTGAGAGAATGGCGTTGTCTCTCCTGCGGAGGGCAGGCTGGAGATGTTGGCAACCGACGTAAACTGCTAGTCGCTCATAGAAGGTTCCGCGACTTTGCCAAATTTGCATTTTCTCCTCAACTTTTACATGATACCTTCACTCGATGTCATGTTTCTTTGCTTGGAGAAAATTTAACTTTGGAAGAAAAAAATCATGAATGGAAACGCACTGTGTTTATTAGGTTATTGTATATTAGTCACAGTAAATCACTTTATTGTCCTCAACGTCGTCACTGGTAATTTGTAACAGCTCTGTGGACGACAAATTATTTATATATTTAATTATTTATAAGCTTATGCTCTATGTAACCAACACTTTTACTTCTCCATCGTCCATAAAAGTAAAAGTATCTGTACCTCGCGTTATGTTGGCAGGACATTCAAATTTTTGAAAACTTAAATCCATCGCCAACCTCGGCCACAAATTCAATTCATGTGTTTTTGTAACGTTATTCTGTTCTTTCTGCATCGAGCGTGTGGAACAAATATTACATTGTGTCTTAGATTGTGTTATCACCTTGTATTTCTTTACTGCAAATTGTCGTTTTTGTGACTTCTACGAATTTAAGTAATATCCAAATAAATATTAATAGGAGTTGGCAATTTGTGTCAGGCAGCCATATTGCATAATTTTCGGCTAAGTTACTTGACTTTGAGTATAGGCTTCTCCATCATTACAAATATTTTCACTGTGTTCAATATAGTTTGTTCTAAGAGTCAGTTATCAAACAGCGGAAACTCAAAATACGTATCCTGTCTCATAGTTATAAACTTTCTTCAATAGTTGATGTAAAAAACTGGGTGAGAAAGAAAATGGAGCAGAGACAAGGTGGAAGAGGAGGTAGATCGATCGAAGTGGGAAATAGCAGGTGACTGATGGGAATAGGATGAATCGGGAATTTGAGACAAAAAAAAAGATGCATTTACAACACTGGTAATGATTATTGTTGTGTTACAGGTTATGTTGCACTAGTGTACTTTCCCCCGCAAAAAAAATACAGAATATTCTTTGTGTTGTATTCAATGCAGGCATTTTCTCTTCACCTCGATACTCCGTTTCAAGTTGATCGATCCATGGATGGACTTTTGTCCAAGCAAAGAGACATTTGAGCGCACTGTTTGCTGACGATGGGGGTGGGTGACAACCCTCTAGCCTCTTTCTCCCCCCACTCCACCGCCATCGACGCGAGTCCTGGATGTTATGGAGGGCACCCACTGTCGGTCAGGGTTAGAGTACAAGCTGTGGTAAGAGCGGTTTCTCAGCCATTCTTGGCTCTTACGGAATTCAGGCAATGCAGTTCAAAAGACGGCGCGATTAAACATTTTATTGTTTTCTTGCATAAGTTTTCAGTTTGATGTATACGGAACAAACATGTTTATAAAAAAGTATGTTTTGTGAAAGATGGGATTCATTAACGATTTCCACATTACTTTTAAAAATATCGAATTATTTAGTCTACTCTTTCTTCAAGCTAGAACTCAATTAAGGACACCGGATTTATAACAATCCCGAGGACATAGAATATTCTTATTTTCCACTTATTTTCTATAAATAATTTGAAAATAAGAGTTAGGAAATAATTTCTGCCACAAAATGCCAAATGAAAAAATATTCATAAAAACAACTCTGTATAACTGGAATGTCCCCGGAAAACAAGCAGTTGACTGAAAAAAAAATCAGTTTATTTCGAATCACACTACGATTAATGTCAATGTCTGGTAGTTCGTGATATATATTTTCTTTAAAAAAATTAAAATATTCACGAAGTGGAAAACAGAAGATAGAGTTGACACATTATGGTCTTTGTTTCACAGAATAAATAATTCGTTCTGCACTCTATCACCCATCGTTGTTCCTAAAACGACCTTTGTTCGTTCAGAATGACTAACTGTTCCCTTCTCTATGCTGTAGACATTCCAATATTAATCATTGATTGAACTTTCCAATCTCAAGCGATTTCGAGGGATTGGGAATATCGAGCGATTACTTCCGTTTGCTAATCACACATTGTGATTTTCTATTCTTTTGCTTACCCAGACAATTCTTTCATTTCTTTTTCTCTATTTTTTGTCTTAATATTTTCTTTGTTTTTATTTGCATGTATGGACTGTTTGGTTTCAATATTTTTCTATTTTTTTCCCCTTCTCAAATGAAGACCATTTTATACCTCATTAAGTAAAATAAAAATATTATTGAGCGTTTAAAGATTTATTTAATTTCAAACGTTATTGTACATTTTCAATAAATAAAAAGTATTTATCAAAAAAATTCTCAGTTTTTCGTAAAATCGAGACAGATTTTTTAAATTCTCTTTGAAATTAGTGCATGGTTTGTTCGTAACATATTTAAATTATTATATTTTTTTAAAAACTATTATCATCAACATCGAAATATATGTCACCGTTTTTGAGTTATGGTTGTCGGGTCAAACTGGTTATTTGTGACCATCGTGCTACATCTCTTGCGCTTTTCTATGCTTGTTAAGCTGTCCCTTCTAAAACGCTGTTATTCTTCTTGACTGATGTGTCCCCACCAAACTCTTTGGCCCATTTTTCTCCCAAATTTTGAAATTTAACCCGATGTATCCCGCGCATAAACAAGGTTGTGAAAGGCATTTTTCAACTTCATCGATCATAAACCTGATAAATTGGTATCATATTTTAGCGTAATAAGGTACTAGTGACCGACTTCTTACGGGGTTTGATATTGTTGCTAATGTTACCGTTTAAGTTTTCATCATAAATTACACTAAAAGAAAATTGCATGACAATACCTTATGATAGTTTAAAATGTCACATTATCGTCTACAACACAGTGAGGCGCGAGTTCAGGAACAATCTGGTAAAATCTAAAATTTTCATTCAAATACTACAACACAAAACAACTATAAATATACACAAAATATCGCTTTTAATTTTATAGGAATTTCTATTTTCTACTTAAATTACTGTCTTTTTTGAAATATTTTAACGCATTTGTTTTTGATGTGCTTACCATGAAACCTTGGTTTAACCTTTTTAGATAGGCATGTACGGTTTCGAACTTATTTTTAGTTATTATTTTAATTTTACTTAAGTTGAATTTATTTATTTTCTTTTTTATATAATACCATGTATGTCCATGTACGATATTATAGACAATTCATTACGTTGACATGGATAGAAAAAAAAAACTGAAAGTCAGTTACGTTGTGAAGGTATTGTAAAATACCATAATGAGTGCAATTATTCATATAAGTCAAAAGGGCCATTGTCTAAAATAAGCCAAGTAGGTATCATAAAATGTGTCTCAATCCTTCCTAGATATCTTGAGAAACATTATTGCGTTTATAAATTTGACGTATATAAATCCTATTTTTTTAAAGAAGCTATTTAGTCTATATTTATTATACAGTGTGATGAAGGAAGTGCGCCGCTAATTTTCTCTCGCAGTGTAGATTATCACAATATGTTGACTTATATTAAAAATCGCTTACATGAATGCATAAACCAAATTTCGTGACTATGAAAAGTGTAATTAATCATGTACTGCGCGTGAAGTAGAGAATCGCTTTCTGCTCGTGTCTTCGCATCCAAACCTCAGAATGAATCTCTCTCTCTCTCTCTTTGAGGAGAAAGTCTCATTAAAGAGATAAGATGTGTGCGGAAGGACAAGATCCATGGACGCGAAGGGCCAATCTCTTTAAACGACCATAGCAAACACAACACTCCTGTTGCGTATCAGTTATGCCTTCAAGAGCATATAACTGAAATGAATGGAGGACGCAAGACACATAGCTTTGCTAAGGACGAGAAATTGGTTACTTATTATTTTGTGAGATTATAAATTTGAAATACAGTATGCGCTAGCATCGAATGACTTTTTTTAAAATAAACGATTTAACATAATGGTTTTTTTAAATATAATAATTGATGGGATTGTCGCTTTTTGGCAATAAATTTATAAAATTTATTTTCATAATAAAACTTACCCGGATAACCCAAACAACAGGATAAATGAGATCCAAATAAACAAGTTGCTACTTTACTCAATAATAACCAAAATTGATAATAAATTTATTGTCAAAAAGCAGTCACAACTTCGTATGACCACGCGGATGACAATTCGTTTAGAATGTTTAAGTTCTGTGGACAGAGAATTAAAGATTTTAAAGCTCGAAAATTTGTAGGAATGATTGCTTACATTGATAGTAGTACGTAAAACTCAACTCATTATATAGGTTTATTTTGAAAGAAATAAGAACTTTCCGAATGTTTTTAATATATTTTTTTTTACTTTAGTCAACTTTTTTTGAAATTGATTTACCTTTAAAATTTTAAAAATATTTTTGTAAAGTATTTTTCGCAGTATCTCATAGAAGTATTGACAGATGTCATTTTTGATACCAACTACAACATTAATTTGATATAAAAATGAGAAAACATATCGTACATTTAAAAATTATATAAAAGAATTGCATAATAAATTAAGTTTTAAGGGAAAGTGTATTGAACAAAGATAAAAAATCTTTAAATCCTAAAGTTTGGACGAATGGTTTAGATTTTAAAAGCGTATTAATGAAATGGTGCAACCGCACTGCCACAGTTGTATCTTGCATCAGAAGCAAAAATTCGACCTGGGAGGCTTCCAGTGAGTGGATTCGTTGGTCTAACTAGTAAAACAAATTCCGGGCTACGCCGGGTAATCAGCTAGTTTAGAACATAAAATAGAGTTCTCATTTCGATTAATGTATTCGATATTTGCTTAGTATTATCAAATGAGCATATGAAGACTATAACTTGTGGTCTTACCAATTCTTTAACAAGGGTAGCGAGAGATACGTAACGTCGTAAGATTCCGCGACATTGGTAGGTTTCTATGAATAAAATATTTCCTCGTTAATTGAAGAAATGATATGTTATTTATGTATAAAAGACTTCAAATAACATAAGAAGTATTTCAATAGTTTCATATTTGGCATGGCACTTGTATTGGGCATGGATCTGATCAATTAATATTATATTTGAAAGGTAAAGTATCATGACCGAGAAATGTGAATTATTATTTTCTTAAGTTATACCTCTGTAAATTATCAATCAACTAAACAGTTAGACAATGTACGTAGGTTTCCAATTTCCTAGAAACTTCTGTGAATTTAACGGTCACCATTGACCAACTCTGACCATTTACAAAATGTCTGGTTTCGGTTGTTTTATATATTTTTGAATGTGACATATAATCAATAAGGTTGTGGATTTTAAATCCGTGGAATATGAAACGGGACCTACCAAGTACCCCCAATTGAATTCCCTTTAGTGTAGTTACTGAATGAGAATTCTTGTGCGAGAATTGTGATGAAGTGATGTATTATATTAAGATGTGAAAACGCAATGGTATCCTTCACATTTGATAAGAAGAGACATTCCGTATCTGGAGCGGCCACATCTTAATTGGCCACCGAGTGTCTGACGTCCTTGGATGGCTGTCACGTGCGCCACAATGCGGAAATGTAGCTGCCTGCCCCCCTCCCACCACTACCACCGCCACGCCTGCTCCATCTCGTCAGTCGTCTGGAGGGGTAGGAAGAACCTGTTGCGCTTTGCAGCGAACCTTTCTCTTCTCCATTGCCCTACTTATGTTTGAGAGAATACGAGATATTGCAACTTAAACCTATTAAACGCATTAAACGGACTCATCGTGGACAATTCGCATTGTTTATTGTGACAGTTACTTCATCACCCAACGTTTCATCCTTCGGTATGTACTCTTTTTCGGAGTAATTAATTTAATATATGTAAATGTTCTAAATTCTTAAAATAATGGACATAAATAGTATTAAACCACATTTATCGGTCATTCAGTTCTATGTCAGCAAATTTCCAGCTCTAAAATGTGGTTTTAAGAAAATAAATAAAAAAATTGATTGTTGAAATACTTCAGTGCTCATTATGCGAACTGAAATAACCCACCCCACCTCCCGCCAAAAAAAAGAAAAGAATCATCCACATTATTCTCCCTTTCAGGTTGTTCATATCTCAATTTCAATTTCCCGTTACCAAACGCTATTACTTCTTCCTTTAATTAAATCAACCGAAATTATATAACGTATGTATATCTTTATAACGAGTACAATTAGGGTTTTATTTGTGGGCAGAATTTGATTGATGAGTAAACTTGTAAAAAGCCAAGAGTTATAGACTTCGGAGTTTTCCGCATGAAGGGAAAATATTCAGAATAACACATAGGCTTGGCCTTATTGATTATTTCTCAGTTTTTTTTGTTTTTGTTTTTGCCAAAAGAAGTTTATATCTTCTCTGAGGGCAACATCAGGTATAGTTGCCTTATATGGCCTATGCCTTGTAAAAACGACCTCGAGTACCCGTAAATGATGTAAAAACGTTCTAGAAGAAACCTTATTCTATTTTAATTTTTTTTTGGAAATTCAAAGGTTTATTTTTAATGCACCGTAAGAGAAATATTGTAATTAAGATTAAAACTTTAAGTGTCGAGATTCTTGCGATACAGCGTTCTTAGCAACATTCTCGTATTAGCTAGTAAGGTAGCGAGTAACACTCCATTCATAAACATAAATTATTATTTATCAGTATAAGTATTGTTGAGGTAATTAGTAACAATTAATTTCCCTTCATACATTCTCAGGTTATGAAAGCCGAGCCAAGCTAGTAAAATTGGCAAGTTAATACATCATGTGGTTCATAAGACCTAGATAATTAGATTGCCTGTCTAGTTTTCTTTTGAGGCTAAACAGTAGGGAGTCCCTAGTTGTATTACCATCGCTTATTCACCTAGATCATTCTCGTAGATTTCAAAATAGATATCTGGGTTCCATTATAAGGTCATTGTTCTATTGTTTACAAGTGTACCAATTTTATATTAGATAATGATTCTTGAATAAATTGGAATCGAGATTGTGGACGTAAAATATTTATTTAGGAATGCAACTGGGGATGAATCACTAATACGACACCGCAAATAGTCCTCGCATTATGTTTCTCTCATAAAATCTGAAATGCGATGACGTTAACAATTGCGAATAGATACTTGCTCTATAATTGCACTAGTTTGCTTGTTAGTTGTTAGTGTAGCTAATATTAATGTCTTGAACAAAAATGATCCTTATGACTCCTTTGAAGGGAGAATGGTGGAGTAGAGGTCAATCGGAGGTCTCTCCTTCACTCGGTTGAAGTCCTGGAAGAATTGAGTAGGAAATTTTCAAATTAACAGTACATTTATTCTCTCTTCCAAAAGCTTTTAGGTTCCAATACCAATTAGATTATGGCAATGCGACAGAAATTCGCCTGTAAGAATTCTTCCGCGTCAGAAAGAACGAGTATTGTGTCCCATGAATCCAATCTAGTTTTTGATTTTCTTTGCGTTGAGATGTGGATTAGTTGACATGATGCCACTGGCACTACATAGTTTTCGAAAGTTTCTGACGAACAGTCTAACCTGATGATGGCCAAAAACATGTGTCGAGACGTTATGATATTTTAAAGAGTATATATGTAACTTAATGGAGTGGTTTAAAGAGTGGTTAAAGGTTATCGGTTGTGGTACTTTAACCTCGCCATTCCTAATTCTTCTAAACGAGCATAGCAAAAGAACGGAAATGTCTACTGTATTCTTATTAACTCATTTTGCGAGTGATCCAAAACACTATCGAAATTCAAAAAAATGTTTAAAATGTTTTTGTGTGAAGCGCAACGAAAGTTTACATAACACTTGTTGTGCGAGTGGTAATACTCGCTACCTTACTAGCTAACGCGAGAATACTGCTATGAACGCTGTATTAAAAAAGAGAAGTGGTAATAATATTTTTTTATTTCTTATCTTATGGCCGCGTTCAGACCTTCTTTTCTACCGAACCATTACTAGAGTGAGGGAATTAGGAAGGAGAGATGTTGGGTTTCCGGGTACCGAACTGACATTTAAGTAGTAGGTGAGGGAAACATCAGCTAAAAACCTAATCCAATCCGGGTTTGAACCCACGCTCTACCGCTCAGCGATATAGCGGAAGCGAAAGTATTACCACTAGCAATAATTTTACAAATTTTCGTTTAGTGAATAAATGTAAGTTCGTATATTACTTTTCGAAGCTGACAGTGTCATCCGTTTGTTCCGAAGCAATGATTCATTCCCATTCTGATTTTAATGCAAGGTGAGGAGGCTTTAACTAGCGAGTCGCAAAATTTTATTATTAAAACTCATGTGCATTTCATGGTAGTGTTCGCCATGTACTACAACGGGATCTTTACGATACAATGAATATATTTAGGGCGATTGAAGAAAGAAGGAAGAAGTGACAAAACCAAAAGGAAGAATTAGTGAAAGCAAATACGAAGTTTCAAGACTATAAATATGTCAAAAGTGTATATTATACGAGACATATTGAAGAAAGAACTATAAAGAGTAGTGTATAAATAATGTTAACTAGAATTAGAAAAAAAATGTTAATAACCGCTCCGTGGCTACGGTGTTAGCGTACTCGCTCATCACTAAGTCAATTCCCGGTGGGACCAGAAACGTTTGTAGCTTTTCATTTCTATGTCTCAGTTCACATAGCTGATGTGTATGAAAAGTTCACCCGCAGTTGTAATACTCGGGTTCAGCAATCTGGATTCTATCTAGACGCTGTTACCCCAAAAATTCACGATATCTAGTGAGTAAAATCATTCAGAGCTGAGTCTTACTAACACTCGTCATCGTGGTCCAAAGTTGGTCGAAACAAGAATACATACAAAGATTGTTAACTGAGGGAATAACCTGAAGAATGAGACGACAGGGTTTGTGAGACATAATACGGGACAACAAACTGAAATACATAAGGACAGCAAAGATAGGATTCTACATCATACATATTTTTTTTTAAATTGATCTGTATTTTAAACAGTGTCATTATACAGATAATATTAAAAATAAAATAACATTTTTCAAATTAAAATTAAACTAACAATTCTTAGTCAGCAACGTAACTACATCTCCTTGGCCATGGCGCTGTATTCACCCCCACCACGGGGATGTGGATGTAGTCAACTGCCTTTTGTGGTCAGTTGTGTTTTTTTCAGGTCCAATTGGGTGGGGGGGACTATAGCCCACTATTCCTCCCTCACTCGTAGATCCGCCAGTGCTACTGATGACTGAAACGGACAATGACAATATTGTAAAACAAAAATTATATAAAATTAAAAAAGAACCTTGTAATGAGTTGTAATGCAAACAAGGTATTCCAATAGCCTTCGAGCTGAAAAGGAAAATAAATTGAAAAACAAATTGTCGATTGACGGGAGACCCTTTTCACCGCCATCCCAGTCCGTCCCTGTTGCAACAAACGCCGCAAGCGCCACAGGTACTTGCTGATGCACACGTGCGAGCACATGTCTGCGGTGGTTCCAAACGACTGCGCTCTCGTGACACTTTGCCGCCGTGTGGCGTTCCACTGCGCTGTGTCAGACAAGTGCTTTCAGCCACTGGGGCTTTTGGTGCGTGGGTGGGTGGGTGGCGACGGAACCCGCCCGCATTTGCATGACGACGGCGCAAAGACACGGGTTTGCTTTCAACGCGCAATTAGCTCTTGTCGCTCGGACGGTAGGACCGCGTGCGGGACGGGAGGGAAAGATGTGCAAGAGTGGATTTGGATGCAAGGGATGCACGTGTTTGGGAGATGGACCACAGCTTCGCCACCGGAGAGTGATTTGTTTGGGGGGGTACCCGCAAGGGACGGTACTAAGTGCATCGTCAGGTGAGGAGATAGAAGGCGGGAGTTAAACTTCACATATATTTTTATATCTTCGTGTTATTCAATGTTCACCATTTAACAGAAACAGTGGAAGATTAAAAATAATTAGGCGGATCGTGTCGTATCGTGGAGTTTTACAATTCAGTAATTTGTATAACGAAGGTATTTCGAGCTAGCATACCTGAAAAGAAATAAGTTATCAAATCACTCAATTAAAACGAGAAGATGAAATTTTGACATAAGAGATGGAACTTGAATTGGTGTCCTGAGAGATCTTTGCGAAAGAAAGAAATATTTCGGGCCGCACTACTTCTCAATACCTACATGAAGTTGAATTTTTCCATTATAATTCGACAAAAATTACTGGATGGAATGAATTTGTTGGATGTAAAACAAATTTGGAAAAAAAATTCTAAAATATACTATAAACTTTATTGTCAAAAAAGCAGTTACAAACTGCGTATGACCACGTGGAGGATAATAAACTAATTTAATCTCCGGAAGCTACCAAGAGACCATCCCATCAATTCCGATCAAGGACCCTAAGGCAGAGGCGGATGTAACATTTCAACATACTCCTAACGGTAAAAATAGTTTCACAGTTATAGTATTAACATAATACCAGCAAATATTGTATTTAATGTAACACCAAAAAGTCATTTTACAAGTACGTATTATTATCAAGCTACAAATCATTCGGAAAATATTGTTGATAATTCCTAACTATTAAATAATACTAAATTCGGGAAATATTATTTCAATAGATGCCGCCCGTAGGCAAGAGTCTGGTGAGTCTTAAAATGATCCAGCTGTACCCGAAGGAAGACTGGAGGAAAAACCCGGGCCAGGATAGTACTTCGTGAGTGTAAAAAAAAACGTTTTTGAAAATATTCCTTATATCTATTTTTTATAAAGAATGATAAATTAAATGTCGTTGGTCTGTTGCTTATATATTTATAGCTTTTCCGGCTGCATAGCAGCCATCGTCAGTAGCTGCTACAACCCACAACCACCAAGTATCTTCATAAAGCTGACGCTAATGGTGACACTGATTAACTGACTAACTGACTGACACAATAGAGCACTTCACGTCTATCATCATTATATTACTAAATTACAAACTTTTACAAGAATGTTCACAGACGGTCCTTTGGAATAGTATCGAAAAAAATTTGGGAAATATTTTTCGACGCGTCCCGAAATTTTGACTTTGGATTCTTTTTGTTTTTCTTTCGCAAACTTTTGTTTCTAGCTAATTCTTTAGACCGCCCTCCACTCTCTTAAAAACAACTCATAAACATTATCTGAAGCATTTTTAATGCTCTACGGTTAATTTCTCCGAAAGAAATCCCTTCCGAATTTCGCGACAACAGCACAAATGACTAACAGGAGTTTGTGTTTTTTTTATGTTGAGTGTCATTGAGTTTACGGAACTTAATTTACTGAGAAAACCAAGGACAACACTCCGCCTAGCGCTATGGAAAAACACTAATCAATATATATTTAAGAAATCAGGAGTGGGATATCATCATTTATTTGGGTCTGGGGGGAAACTCATTACAGAGCAGATACGGAAAGAACTATTATACAAGTTAAAGAACCTCCCTTAGATTTAGTAATGGTGTTCCTAAATTTCATTGAAAGTCATCTTTATATGTATGTACATATATATTACATTCAAACGTATTAGGTATTAACTATTACAAAAACTGTTACAAATATATTTCGGCTGAATTTTTCTCGGTTGAGAATTACATAACTAACCATTTCAGAGATATCGTGACTTTTCATCGTCTCTACTGTGAAGATGAGAGTGGTACTTTCTTTTCCCGATATTGACCTTAAAGAGAGAAATCAAGGTTTTATTTGTCTCCTCGTATTTAAGAAGTAGAAGTTTCATCCTAATAAAAACTACTTTCTGTGAGTTCCATCAAAATTTTCAGTAATGTTCAGAAAAAAAATACAGAAATTTACTTACATTTGTTGCTCGTTTTTTACAATACATGATGTATTAGGGTTCTAATGACCCGGATTTTGGCGATCCCTATAGCCCCAATTAAAAATAGATATGATGTATTCTCCTTAATCTCTGTCTCGATCCGGCTTGGCAGAGATAACCTATAAAACACTATGACAGTTGCCTTAACGGGGCACTATGTGTTCTTTAGTTCAATTTCAATGTAATGCTTTATCGTCTCATGAGTTATAATCCCTGTTCTCAATTCATCCATTATGACCGTTTCCATTTGCTCCTAATGGTTTTCAGAGCAGCTGCTGTGTAACAAGTGGCTGAATTACCACCAGTTTCCAGTGTTTTGACAAGCGTCATGCTTCATCGCCTATAGCTTTTGAGTGTTCTCGCTTTCGGCGCATTAACTCATTCGCACGTATCTGATGTGTACCGACTTTTCTCGGGTGAATAATGATAAACTTAATAGTCTCCCACATTGAAAAACGGAGTAAACATGACGTAATCAATCAATTGGCTGAAAAACTCTATTATGGAAAAGAGATTCCGTGTTATTTGTCATTTGAAATCATTGAACAAACTTAAAAGGTCTATTTCTCTATTTTATTTTTTTGATAATAAAAAAAGGTTATGTAGGAATTGTTTAGTCAGTTGACTACCGAAACGTGGAAGTAGCAGAGTAGGCCTACTCACAGTTTCATTCACGTGAAGAAGTCCTCGCTTAATCCGAGAAACTAAAAATATATTACGTACGTTATTCTTTCAGCAATTTAGTAACTTTGAGTCACTAATTCCGTCCATACCATTCACTGGTAACTATTTTTATCACCGACCTCAAAAATGGAATTTTTGTTTTTTTACTACACAGCTATGGACAAACAAAATATCTAAATTGTGTACAGGTAGCTGTGCACTAAGCATATGAAAAGCGTGTGGCAGAGGAAATTCACAAGCATAAATGTATGAATCTTTCGAACCGCATGCAATGAACCCGATAGCGAGGTGCAAATGTGATGTGGCGGTGTAGGGAGATACGTAGACTAGCGTGAGATCAAAAGCGTGAGAGTTATTGATACGGTGACGGCGTGGACTAATGCGCAGAATCAGAGTTTTGACGTGACCTTCGGAATATAATATTTTTATTTTTTAATATTTGATTTGTTTTGGTGTAATTTAAAGTATATTCGTAAACCGACAAACGATTTTTGAATTTTTTCTGGACGACATTTCATATTTGTATCAAAAAATAAAATATGCATTCTATACTATTCTATACTATTTTTAGGCATTCTATACTATTTAAAGTCAGAATAGGAGATTGAAAGAAGTGCATTTTTACAAATATATCCATGTAGTAAGACAAATTTTCATCCATATTAAAACCACGATTATTAACTTTAGGGCAAAACTTCTTTTACATCTCTAATATGTGGGTCAACATTTGGATGAAGTATTAATGTACACCGGCCAAGAGCATTATTTTAACCAAAAAATATTGTCTTGTACTTTCGAAATGTATTTGCATAGTAACAAACATTGAATTCGCCTAAGCACCTTGTTGAATGAATGTATTGATGGTTAATTAATGTGAAAATCAAGGAGAGAACAGTTGGAAGTCATTGAAATATATTGGTTGCGTGAAGAGGTAATTGGAACTATTATTAATGAATAAAGAAAGAAAAGGTGAAGGATTCCATCTTGAGGCACTTCACCTGACAGCGGTCAGATAGAGAACTTACCATTGTGAATGACACGTTGCGTGCGGTCTCTCATATCGAACTCAGCCATTTGATGTAAGGTTTTGGAAGGAAAAGGTTTCACATAGTTTTTGCATCTAGAATATCAAAGAACTGAACTCTTTACTGCAATAATTAAATAATGTTAAAGCAATTGTACATTATCTTGTCAAGTTCTGTGCTTTTTATTAAAGACCACTTAAAATCAGTGACTTTCCACTACACGTTCATGAAAATTGTGAGGACCGAATCATGGTAGTTCATTATTTACATTACCGTTGCCGTCGAAGTGAGTCGGCCAACGTCCTGACGGTGGGATGCAGAGAAGGTTCTCATGTGTTTTTTTTTACTTTTCTTTTTTCCAATTTACCAAGTTTTTCATTTTTATCACTTTTATCTTCTTTACTGGCCTTCTCTGTGAGCTGAACGTTCACCCATGGCGACCCGTGTCAGAGGGAATGGGAATCCTGGCGAGATGAGGGGTCTATGCAACCCTAGGAAGATTTGTTTCTATGTGACGTCCAATACACTTGCGTTGTTCTCGGCCTCTTCTAGACGGGCGATCGGGGGCTAACCCACCCCCGACCAATCGACTTGGACTAGGTCTTCGACTGAACACCAGGGTTAGGGGGGGGCGCAGGGGGTTCTTCCCGCTGGTCGGTGGCAGTTGGTGCAAATCCCCTGCTTAAAGAACCCTGCGTGTCCCCGCTATATCCCCATGTCAACTCTGGCACCCCTGTGGGGTGTCCCTTGTTGGACTCCGTGCTGGGTGCGGAAGACGGGGATGAAATAAAGTCCATTCGTATGGATTGTAACCCCCCGCCTCTGCCCTCTTCCTCTAGGAAGAGGCGAATTGTTGGTGAAACTGTGGATTTACACAGTTTCTTTTATAAGGACAGCGACAGGACCACAATGCATCGCTTCCTATTAATGAAGAGGGAGAAACTTAAGTCTATTAGCTCAGTACGTCTTGCAAAAGCAATCGACGAATAAATCGGAAAATTTCAGTCTGTCGTGCGCCAGCGGAATGATGAAATTCTGCTGGAGGCACGCACAAACAAGCAGATTAATAGCATTTTGAAACTAAAGTAAATTGTTGGTTTCAAGATCAAGACGTCAACACACCCTAGCCTGAACATGTGCAAAGGCGTCGTGAACCTGAAGACTTTAAACACGAGTCAGATGAATATCTGAAGGCATTTGAATCTAAATGTGTGGTTAATATCCACAGAATTAAGAGGAACGTGACAGGAATTTCGTCCCCATCTCCACACCGGTTCTGACGTTCGATAATCTTTCTCTAGCGGAAAGCATATCCTGCGGTTTTTATACACTGCATGTGCGCCAGTATGTACCGGATCCTCTGCTTTAAGTACCAGAGATTCCGTCACACAGTCGACCGGTGCAAGTCACCCTGGGAATTGTGTCTTATTTGCGAAAATGAGTCATCACCTTGCTTGTCGCCTCCTAGCCGTGTAAATTGTAAGGAAAGTTATCCTTCCAATTCTAACACGTGAGCAAAATTTATCATGGAGAAAGACATTCAAAGAATATGCGTTACGGAAATGGTGTCTTACCCCGAGGCCGGGTGTCGGTACCTCATCAAAAATCCGATGAATATTACGAAATCTTGCAACAACGGTCACTGTACCGAAGCCATCTCCAGCTTCTTTTGGCTGTCAGGTGGTTTTGGAGGAAATGATAAAACCGGATGTGTATTTCTGGTGTTCAGACATTATCTTCTTTATAAATTTCTACGGAGCAAAATTCTTATACCTACAAAGTATATGGTATCACCCAAGTCAAAATTTGTATCTACTTCTACATCACTCTCTTCCTCTACCTGTACTTCTACTACAACTCAGCAAGAGAATTCCGCGAATAAAAAAGACCCCCGAAGGCAATCTCGGGGTCGTCCTTGGCGGAGAACTCGCTCATCTCAGTCCCGAAGAACTGACGCTTTAAAGTCAGATTCCTATGTTGTATAAACTTCCAGTAGTCACTGACGCTCAAGGAGTAGAAATGATGGATTTGTTGTGTTCGAGAGAGATCATTCCAGCAGTGATCACGGCGACTCTTCCGGGGACTACAGCAGGGTCTGGCTGTATAGTCGTCAACAAGAAAAAATCTATATATCGAAGAAAGAGCGGACAAACTCCAGACTATGGCTCTTCTTTCCTCGAATCTGAATAGCATTCATGTCCGTTCAGATGACCTCTCACTGTTCCGTCGTTCTCCTCAAATAGTATGTCTTCAGGAAACACATCTCCTACCAACTCTTTTTCTATCGTGGTTATACCTGTTATAAGGCGGACTTAGAAGACGACCTACGGGCACACGGTGGCGTGTTCGTAGACGCTTCAGTCTACGCCAAATAAGTCTGTACAAACTGCGAGTTTCAAATAGTATGTATGAGGGTTAGCCTACCATCACTTACATTTACGGTATGTAATATTTATATCCCTCCTGGGCATTCATTCACGAAGAAGGATCTTGCTGGTGTGATGAACCAGTTGTCTTCCCCATTTATGATCGAATACTTCAATGCCCATAATCCGATCTAGAATTCTTCACACAACTGTCTAAAGGGTGATATAATTGAAAAACTTTTAGATAGCCGGGATATTGCGCTTGTCAACACAAGCCACTCCACACACGTCTGTACAACTTCCCTATCGTTCTCGGTGCTTCATTAAGCTATCTGCAGTTCCTCTCTTTCCCCAGACGTAGGCTGAACAGTTTTCGACGATCTGAATGGGAGTGACAACTTTCCGATTCTTATACATATAAACGTTTTTGGCCCTTCGGTTTATCGCCCGTCTCAGTGGATATTAAAAAAGCAGATTGGATATGTTTAAGCGCAGCATCAATCTTTGCAATGAGCCTTTCGCAGATGTGGATGCTATGGCATCCCAATTCACCAACGCGGTTCTCGAAGCCGCCGATGTTGCCATCCCTAAATCATCATGCAAGACATTGCCTAGTTCCATGGTGGAATTCGGATGCGCAAAGGCGGTCAGCGCTAGAAAGAAAGCTGTAGCGCGGCTCAATGAGAATCCGACAGTTAAAATATCATAGAGTTTAAAAGGGACAGAGCCAGAACAAAACGAACTCTTCGAGAAAGCCTCCTTCTGTAAGATCTACATTTCATCTTTTAGAAGCCGTACTCCATCATCAGTCGTGTGGCAGAAAGTTCACAAGATTCTAGTTCGTATTGTCCTTTATCATCCCAGGACTAAATGTAAATGAATTACTTCAAACTTCACCTGAAGTCATCGCTGAGGAACTTGCATCGCGCTATGAAAGAGTCTCTAACTCCTCCGATTTTCTTCATCGTTTCTCGAACTGAAAGCTCGCGCAGAAGAGTGTATCTTGGATTTTTCCAGTTGCAGAGGAGAGGAATATAACGTTCTTTTCTCAATGACGGAGCTGACATATGCCCTTGCGTCTTCGAAAGATACAGCCCCTTGTTCTGATCAAGTGCATAAGGCGATTCTAAAACAACTTCCAGATAGGCATGAAATTCCTTGTGAACTTATTTAACTGTATTTGGAATTAGCGTACCGTCACTGCTCAATGGCGTGTGGCCATAATTATTCTACTTCCGAAAGAGGGAAAAGATCGTTCTAATCCGTCGCACTTTCGACCGATTTCCCTGAGGGAATACCCTGTGACCATCTTTTTGTACCTGGAAAGATCTTATGACACAACTTGGAGATACGGGATTTTACGCAAATTGATCTCTTAGGGAATCCGAGTTTGTCTTCCTTTGTTCCCGTAGAACTTTCTATCTTAATGTTTTTTTCTCGTTAGCCTCGGTACTCATTTGTCATCTAGAGATCATTTGGAAAACGTTGTTTCACAGGGTTCAATCCTGTGATTGACTCTCTTTACCACTGCATAAATAGTATTGTGCCAGTGGTTCGAGAACCGGTGCATGCGTCTCTCTTCGTTGACGACTTCGCCATCAATTGTTCGTCCAGCAGTATCTCTGTCATCGAGGGGCAACTGCAATTGGTTTTAAACAGTTTACACAAGTAAAGCATGTCTACAGGCTTTAGTTTCTCTGTATCCAAGTCGTGCTATATGCATTTCTGTAGAATATACAAAGTCCACAATGATCCCGATCTTTTTCTTGGGGGGCCAACGTCTTACTTTCGTTGACTCCTCAAAATTTCTGGGTCTCACATTCGACCGCACACTAACTTGGTGCAATCACATCCGAAAACTACAATCCCGTTGTAATTCATCTCTGAACCTCCTTCGCTGCTATAAGCGCACTATCATGGTATGCAGACCGCATTTGCCTACTTTGTCGCTATATAAATCTTGTTCGGCACCTTATTAGATTATGGTAGTATTGTATACGCGTCCACATCACCGTCGACACTCAGATAACAGTATCCATCATTCAGGAGTCTGCATTGTAACCGGTGCCTTTCGCATAAGTCGAATGCTTACTTGTATATGCTGGGGAACCATCCCTCAATAGGAGACGCGATATTTTACTTGGATCTTACGGAGTGAAACTGATGGGGATTTCAAATCACCCTACTCGCCAACACCTTCATTCTCCAAAATTTATTTTATCTTATGCTATAAGACTTTCGTTACCCCGCCCATCTGGTATCCATTTTACAAACCTTCAAGAGAAAAATAGCATCCTCCAGTGAAATACCCTTACACTCTCTCTCCACCTTGGTCCTTAATGCAATCAAATATCGTCTTTCTGCTGTCTCAACTTTCAAAATAGGATACTCCTGCTGCTGTGTACCAGCAGCACTTGGGAGAACTGAAATCTTTCTATTTGGATCATATGTTAATATATACTGGTGGCTCAGTCATGAACGATTCAGTTGGTGCTGCTTTCCAATGTCATAGTGCCACCCGTGCTTTTCGCCTCCATTCCTTTCGCAGCGCGTACACTGCGGAGAAATAAGCAATGCTTGACGCGCTGAAGTTCATCCAGCTATCTTCAATGCGGAGTGTAGTTCTTTGCATTGACTCTATTAGTGCTCTGTCGTCAGAGTTTTTACTATACACTTCTGACATCCTTACACTGCCTGTTCAGAATCTAATAAGGCGTCTAGTAATTCAAAATTTTGAATAGTTCTTTGTTGGGTTCCTGGGCCCGCGGGTATTATGGGTAACGAAGAAGTTGATGAAGCAGCGAATCGGGGAACACAGAAAGCAGTCCTTGACATTTCAACCGTTCATACGTCAGATTCAAAGATCGGCTATTCTTAAAACATAGCAAGCCGAATGAAAAAATTCACCTTCAAGCTGAGGAAGGTAAAAGACTCCTTTAAGACCTGGTCGTCATCCTGTGCGAACAGACGTGAAGAAGTGATCCTTACACGTCTTCGTAATTCTGTTATCTTACTCATGGTCACTTCTTACGCGGTGAACCTCCCCCATCAGTGAAACTTGCAACACAACACTGACTTTGGAACACTTTCTTTTGGTGTGTCTCAAATATACTACCATCCGACTGCGACACAATCTACCCAACTGTTTGGACGTGATGCTTGGGCAAAATGAATCGATTTTTATTCGCTTTTTTAAGTTCGTCCAGAAATGTGGCCTTTGGCATCTTATTTGATCTTCATTTGTATGTCATTACGCAAATCCATAAACGAATCGGGGATTCTCCCACAAGTTCTCGGAAGGGTTTGAATTAAAATCCTTCTTATTTTTTCCTTTTCTGTAATTTTGCATTTTCTCTTTCTCCCTCTAAATTTACATCTTCCATTTTTTTTATTTTTTTAGCAAACTTTTTTCTTATTTCCTGTCTATTTATGTTTCGACTTTGGTATTTCAGGAGTGTTTTTATTGGGTATGGTCGAGTCATTCGGCTAGTCTCATACGCGGGGAGAGTCATGTTGGCTCCCGTTCGTGCGTAACAGCATCTTCCCTACCTGTACAAAAATTTTAACTCGATGTCTGCGAGCCGTAAAGCCAAATTTAAAAAATACCTTTGTTAATACAGAAGGAATCCAATCAATTTTTTACACAACATGAACCAGTTATACATATTCAATGATATAATGTAATAGGAATTAAGTAGGATCAGGGCATAACACAATTTCAATACATGAAATAATTATGAAACTTCACGACTTATTTCATAATGACTCGACATCTTTCTTCCATGTTCAATCCAACAGACAATAACTCTGTTTGGCATGAAACTCCACGGCTTGCAGCTAGCTTACAGTGCCATTCTTGCTTCCGCTATTTAACTTGGCTATTAATCGCCATCTAGCAGAGAAGGGCAGAACAATTTTTTGCATCTCGAGAAGAATGGTCAATGCATTCCTATTGCAGTCCTACGGAGACATCGAAAAATAAATAATATTAACTTTTGATCGCACAAGTGAAGATTTTTGTTCGACGCATGGGTTGAAGTTCTGTGATAGTCTGTAAGACCTGCGTAAAGCAGGGGTAACGAGATCCATCTACCTGCTCAGCTTAAAAAAGACATTTCTATAATTTTCGAAACAACCACTACTTCCACCACTATATTTCTAGCCAGACCTCACACCCGGAATATCTGAGACCTACCACATTTGTCTCCTGAAGTGCACACATAACAGTGGATTCACTCTATTCCTGCTGCGATGCAAAGTCACCTATCAATTACACATTAATTTTCAACGTCAATTATGCATGTAATTTCGTTAGAATTATTTGAATTTCTTCGAAATTCCCAAATGAAGATAAATTAATTCATATGTAATAAAAGACCCGAGCTAATCTGTACTAATCTACGGAGTGCGGTGAACTGTAAACACTATCTGTTATTTTCCGTTCGTATTTGAGAATTTCCTAAAATATTCTTCAAAATTTTGTAATTTACGGTGAAATTGCAAAATGAATATTTGTTGGAGGTTAAGTATTTGGGTACGTTGGGCACTTGGAATGTTTGATAATAATTATTTGGAACAGAGGAAAAACGATTGGTCAGGGCAAGCAATCACTCCTTTCATAATGTTGCTCATCTCTCATCCTGTTTCCCTTTTACTCACCGAAACGTGGAGTTGCATCCTGTCTGCTTTATCTTCATCTCTTCCACTGTAGCTTATTTCCATTAACCTCCATCGGCGCTTAATAGGAAGCTAATTACTTCGAGGGAAAGGCGTGGCGTCGGACAGAGATAAGCCCTTTTTCATCATCTTCCTTATACCATTGGAAGATCCAGAAGCAGATGAAGGATGGTGTTTTTTCTGAGAATGGAACATAAGTTAGGTTATAATGGATTATACGAGGCGAAAATATTCCATTGAAAATAATATTTTTACAATCTTTGAGTATACTTTTTCAAAAGAAGAGGGGAAAGAAAGGTTCAAAACTAACAAAACTTTGGGGGTCAAATTTTTTATTAGTTTTACAGTAACATTTCTAATTGAAACAAAATAACATCCAAAACGTTTCCAGTGTGGGGAGTTTGAAAAATTATGTAGAAAATATATTAATATAAAAAACACTCCTTCAACGACTTGAATGTTTTCTTCTTATTCTCTGTCAATATTTGTAATTATGGTAGATTTCTTTGGAATTATTATTCAATTTCTGAAAGAATTATGGAGGTTATGTCTTTATTTATAAAGTACAACGCAATACCCTACAATCATCTCAGTGTTTTCAGATTTCTTTGTGCCAAGTTTTTACTGCGCGCAGTTCGTCTCTAGTTCAAAAAACAAGCAAAGAAATATTTTAAGACATGATATCAGTACTTTGATTGAAAAATGCTTTGAATTTGAGATTATGGCAGTTTTTAGAAGCCTTAAAAACTTCCTCGACATTTAGCAACTATCTAATGATTCAAAATGTTGTCAAAAAATGGTGCGTTAGTATCGCGCAGTTAAAAAATTGCAAAAACATCGTCAAAAATGGATTAGAAAAAGTCATATAAATAAATCATTTTAGTTAAAAATAATTTATAAATTAGGATCTTCAAAAATATAATATAATTTAACAGTAACTTTTATGTGATACTGTAAGTAATGAATATTAATATAATAATGAACATAGAGATGTTGTGTGATGAGTTGAGAAAGGTTATCTATGAAACTGAATTTACAATTTATTAATATTGACTACCAACAATATTCCACAAAACCAGTTCATGAGTTTTGATACGGGTAATAATATATCCACAGGGCGCACAGTAGTTAGGCTTCATGACTCCTTATTTAAGCTATAAGAACAATACATTATGTCACTTAGGATTAGAGATCATAATTATAGAAAAAATTAAAATCAGTTAACATATGAATGAATAGATGTTTCGTAAGATCTCGATAAAGAATGTTCGACGCATGACCGTAAATATATTCTAAAACCTGTTACAAAAGGTGTGAACACAAACATATTCGTTGACAAGTAATACGGTATACATCCGTGAAATCAAAACAGAATGTTGTTTACAGTCTGAGACAAACGCCAAATGAGCAGCCCTCACAAGTTTTTCAATTTTCATCTGCTTCGATGTGGGAAGATCATCGTGGAATATGGGTTCCTCTATGTGAGAAGCTGGCTATATTAGGATTTCAATGTGAACGATTCCCTTTTCTGCTTCACTCCTTGTCAATTTACCCACAAGTCTCATCTCATTTCATATTCAAACAACCAATTGTAGAATGAGAGAAGAGAGTGATATGCAAAAAAATTCATGTCAAAGAGTAATTGTGTCAAAAAATGCATAATAAGCAAAATAATTCTCACGTGTCTCACACGTTTCCTCTAATATCACATTCTAATTACGAAGGTTTTGAAACATGCATAAGACCACTTACATCAATTAACATCACGCTTTAGCAGATAACGTAATCTAAATCTCGGAGTACTTTGGATCGTATTAAATTATAAGAAGAACTATTATTTAAGTTAGTCATAAATTACCATATAAACATTGTTTTTTCAATGGTGTGTTGATTTACCCGAAAGAATAAATGTTTTAGTTTGTCTTTGAACGCACTTTACAAACGTGTCCAAAGAAGAATCAGTCGAAATGATGGATGATATCTGTATAGTGTGTGTATACTTGATGGCCTCGTTTTGGCTCTTTTTTCTAAATATAGAAAAAAAAGTGTCTACGTACTGGTATAAATATTTGGTATTAAATAAATGATATTATCTTTCGGTAAATATATTATTTATTAATAGAAAACCTTTATTCCCAGTAGGTGGTCGTGATAAGGCTATAACAATAGAAAAATTCCCATAAATATTTCAGAGTACTAAAATAGCAAAGTAATATGATATTATGTTTTTGAAATTAATGATTTGTTGAATAAAAATATTTTAGCTAGGTGATGACCACCTATAGAGCCGAAAAATCTTTCCTTTAATAAATGAATTGTTTACTGCAAGATAATACCTATTATTTAATGTTTAATATATTACACAATGCAATCAAATTACCAAGTACTTTATATTTTCATCTTAATGATAAAATTTCATTTAAGTTTATTGATATACCGACACTATAAACCTTAAACATGTTGGAACAAGTAATNATATATATATATATATATATATATATATATATATATATATATATATATATATATATATATATATATATATATATATATATTTACATACAGTTCTTTCTCCCTGTCTACTCTGTTCCTTAACCGAGATTACTACCATTGTTTTGCATTCTAATTCTGTTCTTTCTTTTTGTTATCCACTTTGTTGTACATAGTATTTGTGTTGTTATCTTCTGTGTCGCCGTTGTCTTTGATTTCCTTTTGATATGCTGCAGCACGAGGAGGTCGGTACGTTTTACTATCTTATCTCTCCGTCTATTCGTTTCCTTCTTGTCAACCTGTTCTGCGTAGTGTTGTCGTTCTTTGTCCTCGTGTTCTCTCCACCTTGTACTCCCGTCTTGTGTATACCACGTGTCCCGTATCGTCCTGTAATATGTCGTATTCTCTTCGTCCCTTCAGCAAGCTAATCCAGTCCCTTGTGTTTAACTATCCTGTTTTAATTTTTTATATCCACCATCAATACATCGAAAGGGAAAGACTTATATGTCATGATAATTGATGTATGATTCGCCAAAAAACATAGAAAATGTTTCAAACCAAGTACCGAAATAGCTGAAATATTAACATGGCAAGACGATATAAAAAAATATTTACGGAGATCAAATTACACGAGAAAGAGATGTAGATTTCTTAAGGAGTTCATTGAAGAAATGAAACAATTCAAAGGCTTGTGGTAGAATATGCACAACCACCCTGTGGTTACTGATGGGTACCTTCGGTTGGGAGAGTGGAGGGTTGATATGAAAATAAGATGACACGTGGCAAAACAGTTAAATGACCATCAACAGACAACTTTACGGAAAATGTCGCGGAATGCCGAGAGACGGGCACACGACAAGAAACAATTAGGGAAAGAAAATCTCTACTTGATGTGACGAAAGAGTGGATCCAGACGGTGTGGAAGAGACCTTATTTAAACTCTATTGGAAGAACGTGAAGAGCAGAGCCCTACCGGAAGTCGTAAGCGGAAGCACCCACCCGCTGTCGACATCCGCATTCGAACTTATTCAATCCCTGGGGAAGCGCGTGTTGAAATAATCGCGTTCAACGCAAGCAGCGACTATAGGCGCGCGCGATTTGCAAATCAGGTCACAGAGCGAAGGATGCCACCCTCGTGCTTCCGTTCCTTCCCTCCCTCACTCCTATCTACAGCACCAAGTTCATCCGCTCAAAGTATTAGCGAAGGGTGTCCAAGCATATTAGTGTGTATCGCTGCGCTCAGCGCGTAAAAGGAGAGGCGTTATGTTCGCACAAAATAATTCGTGTTCTCAACCGTTTTCAAAATATTTTCCTCGCTGTTAGCAACACTTCAAATTTGAGTACTATTTCGACATGAAGTTTTTGGATCACAAAGTATTCGAGAAAATTTGTAACTTTAATGAATGAGCCTGAGAGGTGTCTTCTAAGCTTTGACATTCATATAGACGAGATTATTCGAAAGTCATTTTAGTTTCAACTATAAAATTAAAACGAAAAAATACAATAGTCTATATCCAAAATGTTTCATGTATTATATCTCATTAGTGAAAGTTATTTTAAACAACATCACTTTCTTCTAAAGTGTACAAAATGCTAGCAATATACCGCAAAGAGAAATTTTAAATATTAACAATTAACACTTGAACAATTTATTTTCCGAACCCGCTCAGAAACGAAAAGTTTAAGACTCATAAAAATTCAAAATAAAATGAACGTTATTGTCAACCGAAAAAAAAATTATCTTGTCAAAGCGGTCGGTTATCAACAACTTATATTGTCACCTTTAGTGGGTTATAATCAAGATACAGGAGTATATGTAGCTACAGGTAAAATATCTTAGTAATAATAATATAATACTAATAAATACAAAAAATATATTAAAAATAAAGAGGAGGAGTATATTCGAGTGACTCAAATAAATTTTAATACTTATAATTAAATAAATAATGATAGACGTAAGACCCAATTGTAGTATAATTTAATACTTATAATTGGTTTAAGATTTGTAGAAGCTATGTGAGTAGTTGGAAGATAAACTGATTGTTTGGAAAATTTATTGTTTGAAAAAATGAAAATTAGTGAACATTTCGCAATAAGAAGGTTTGTAAACCGAGCGTTTTACCTCTCTGCCGTGAAGGGGTGTGTGTGGAATGTGAGGAATTATAATAATAAAATTCATCAAAATGAAGTCGTTAAAAAAGCAGTAAGTAAAAACTATTTGACAGCTTCTCTCTTTTTGCTTTGTTGATCTTCATTCGAGAGAAAAATGCTGTTATAATTCAGCGTACTTGAGATCGTTGTTTTGCATATCAGACAGTTCACCATTTTCTACAAATTTTAAAAGCTTTTTTAGCGTTTCCTGACGTGTTTTGAGTGATTTATAAATAATTAAAATGTTCTTCTTGTAACAAAAAATAGATTAATATTAATATTAATTTTGCTTTCTTATATATTTAAATATTTTTAGTTTCTTTCAACTGCATGTTACAATATATTTTTGTATTTGAAATATTTGTAATTCTTGATATTTTAAAATTTATAGGACTCTATTGAAATAATATTTTTGATCGTTTCATGATTTTGGAAAGAAAAAGGTTTTTGCAATGGCTTAAATATTTGAGTTAAAATTCAGGAATGTGACTATTCCCCATTCATTCCCAATTATTTTCGAATCGCTTCTAGTGAAATCCCATTCATCTTTCTCGGATGAGGAGAAATGCTTCGTAATTTACGTGAGTGATGACGGTTCTATTTATAAAACTATGTTTTATAAATTTGGATAATGTTCTGTACAACGGTTAAAGAAAATAAAAGTGAACAGTTTGTGTATGTGATTGCGAAAGATCTTTGATGTCTTGTTCCGAGAATCATTCGAATGTACATTGTTTTTCATCGAGAAAATAATTACTTTCATTTACGTGTTTTGTATAGTACAATTTTACATTTATTTATATGAAGTATTCGAAAGCGGCTTGATTTAATAAAAAAAGCGGACTAAAATCATTTGTTAAAAACTTTACTAATATATTCACTTTACTACCTCAAAATTTTGAAAACAATATTTTTCTTGTAGACGTATGTCAAATTGTCTCTCACGTCATGACATGTTTAATTAATTCTTAAATATGGAAAATTTTCAATTCAGCTCAGCTTCTTAAAATTTATTTCTTCCGACTATATTCACACATGTTATTTGCACTCTATTTATTACCGATACTAAACCCAGTGAAATTCTAAAAGTTTATTCAAGACAAAAATGAAGAGGAATATAAAATCATTTTTATTTGTAAATCTTGCTCTCACGTCATTTTAAATAAACTCTCGCATATTTCAAGACCTCACCTAATAGAGTAGTATCTGAAGGCGTGTTACATAACATTCTTCAGGAAGAAAATTTGACTGCTTTACACAAGAGAGAAAATAAATATAATGGAAATTTTCGTTCTATTATTCTTTGTCTTTTTTCTTGAAAATTGTAGGAAACCTCTTCTAGGTACGGGTGAATTGTTATTTGTGATCATTGCTTACTTGTGTGAAGGTATGCTCAAAGAATACAACATTTGCAGATGACACCCGAACTATTAATTAAATTGCTGATAGCAATGAACGACTGATTAAATTTATGGTAGAATATATTTCCAAACTCAACTTGTCCTATGGAATTTGTCGATAAATTAGAATTTATTGATTCAAAATTGAAGGTGAGATGCAGTTTACTAATGAGTATCCAAGTTCATGGGATCAGTATACTTAAATGTCTTGAAATAGGAATGACGATGCAGTTTTTGCAAAACACCTACAGAGTAATGCCCTAATTTATTTTGTAACATTTAAATTATATTTTGAACTGCATACTGTCTCGTATGAAAAAAGTAAAAAAATTTCAAACTCAAAGAAAAGAAACTCGCATGAAATGATATATATCGTTTGCCGTTGATACAATGCGTCTAAATGGCGCAACTCGGTGGAATTCCCTCTTCAAAGCGAACGGAGTGGAGCGTTAATTCAAAGGGTATCGCCAAATCAAGCTAACAGTAAACAGGTCAACAGTTCACAACACGTAGATTTCAGTAAAAATAGAACGAACCAAGATTTCGAAGGGTCACCTGGCTTTAATTACTGAGGAAATTTACTCCAGGCGGGAGTATACGTTTGAATTAAATTTTCCAAAAGTATTAATACCTTTGAAAAACACCAATGCAAAAAATTATCCAGATTAGCCAGTGAATATCGTCTATTTGATGTTATTCTGATTTCTTGCAATAAATATCTGGTCTAGACCATCCTGATTTTTTGTGATTGTGATGACGAGATATGATCATTCAGAAATGAAATAATAAAGATGATTAACACCACAATTAAATTTATTTTTTGATTGTTAATCGATGTGGTACGTCTTTTGTTTCACCGAAGTTAAGAATCATAACAAATCAAGAACAACGGTGAAACGTTTCTAAAGCTCATTGTTTTCTTAAGCAATGTGATATTTGTAATAGTATTTTAGGTGCAGTGAGGTAAGGTGCTACCTATTTCTCATATCTTTGATGTCAGTTTTTCGAAAACTTAATTCACCCTCTATGTAGATCATTTACAATTGTAAATGATTTTAAATACTAAAGTGATTTGGTAGTGCACCGTGGCGTATCTAGACCGTAATCAAGTGGGGTGGAGGTTAACCGGGGAGCATTTTCGTTTAAAAATTATGGTTTTACAACACAAATTTTTATAAACATTACATTTAAATAAAATGCATCGCATAAATGATAAACAATTAACAGTCTGGTATTATTAATAACAATAACAATTATTTATTAAAGTTATTAACATGGTATTACTAATTTTATTGATATGGTATTATTAATAACAATATTATATATAGCAATAACAATTATATTATTAACAACAATAACAATTATAATTAAAACAATTATTAATCTGTTAACTATTTTATAAAGTATAATATTTATCAACTTTATTGTTATCTGTCAAGAGTTCTGGTTCAGTGGGGGGTTATAGCCCCCTTAAAAAATCATTTCCCAGTATCTTTTCAAAACTTTCACGTAAAATTCCACTTATGAGTAAGTAATACATGTAATTCACATTTTTGCACTGGTTTTAGGAGAAAATAGAAGCAGTCTTTGAGAAATTTTCAAAGAAAGTTCTTTGATCTTCATAAAAAGTAACTTTAATAGTATTGTGGTAAAAATGTTATCTTACTTGCATAGACAAGAGGCAAATACTACTGTATTGTCCGTCCATACAAAAGTAATTGTTTCTTCCGTTTTGTTCGCACAAATGGACGGGCTGATGGAATTCTATAAAAGGAAAATGCCGTATCAAAACGGATATTTTCTTCGCAATCTCGGCTTCACAATTACAATCATTTCGTAAACTCTCTCTCTCTAAATATATATATATATATATATATATATATATATATATATATATATATATATATATATATATATATATATATATGTGTGTGTGTGTGTGTGTGTGTGTGTGTAATTTTACTTCCGACATCAATAGCTCATCCATTACGTTTTAAGTACCAAGTTGTCTTTTAATGTATAACTTTTTTTTCAATGTCTCCCGTAAACGAATTATTTCTAGTTAAAAATAATCCTTTCTGAAAGTAATATTCTCGGAAAATTATAATCCTCTTGCAAACAATTCTCCTATATCATTGGAATAGTTGTGATAGTATTCAGAATACTCAAGAAATTTTAGTGATTTTCTGTACTTTACTCAATCACTTTTATTTGTGGGCCGCAAAAACTTATTATTATTATAGACAAATACAATACAAAATAAATAATATTCTTCCGCTATAACACTAATGGTACAAAATTATAAATATAACTCAAATACATATTTATTATTCGTCAAAGGTTGAGAGGTCTTCAAGATTAGCATGAATATCTGTTTAAAATGTACGTACCTTTCATTAATGATTTTACTTGTTCCCTAAGATTAACGTATCTCATTAGTGTAACGAATGACTCGGATTTCATGTTCGTGCTGTAGCATTGATGATTTTTACGTAAGTTTAGTATTTATTTCAAATTAGGTGACCCTTGGCGTTTCCATGTAGCTTCATCACGTAGCTGCAATAGCATGGCTGTCGTTGGCCTCTCAGCAGACCGCTCTCCTACTCTGTTCCTTTTAAAATAACTCTCCAACGATCGTGGTTGTAACATCGGTATATCCTATTTCTAGAAAGTAAATTTTTAAAAATAAACCACTGTTTCGGTCAACTAGCAAATTGTTGGGTTTCATTTCAAATATTATTTTCTGAGCAGGGATGAAATCATTACCTTTCATTTTAATAATATAATGTAATATTCGTTAGAAAACAATTGTTCCCTATATTTGCCCGTGATACAAGGAAGTATGAAGGTTTGCCTAACGCTGCGTGGCCAAGGGAAATTCTTCACTTCTCTACGTGTTAATATTATATTGCACGAGTATATCCAAAACGTGTATTATTTTATAGGAATATTACTATTATGAAAAGTGTTTTATATTCGTGTATATAATTGTATTAACTAATATTTACATGTTGTTAGGTTTTTAAACCAACTATGCTTACATTCACAGTGTTACCGCTTTATATTTACAGGGGGTTTACTGCGGTTTTCTTTGTGAGTCGCATAATTTATTACATTCTGTTGCTGGTCATAATATGCATATTTTACTAACTTACTTGGTACTTCAAAAATAAATTTTGTTGCAATATAAGGCATAGTGTTGAGAGCAATATATCTGCTCATATTCAAGTGGGATGTTTAAATTTGATGATATTGTACACTTACCTGATAACTCAAGTGTCAGTTACTACCTGTACCTGTCTAAAAATACCCGATGCTCAGAATCGTAAAAGATTCAACGCCTACTTAAAATCTCTTGCCAATTTTGCCTATTTCTGTTTCCAAAAATAACCTTGATTATACAATAAAAATTGTTAAAGAGAGATATTTGGATGCGATATCGGGAGGTAGACCCAATAAATATTAGTAATGTTTTTTATTTTAATAGTATTTTATGATGCTTTCGTAAGTATTTATATTTTAGAGTGCGGATTTTTATGCGGCAAAGCGATTTTGCTTTGCTTATATTTTTCAGTGAACTGTACATGAAATATCCGGGCACCTAAAGAAGTTACATTTTAAAAAATCTTTAAAACTCGCACACAAAGAATGTTTTATGGAAAATTTAATTATTAAATAACCATTCATTGAAATGTTCTGAGAAAACATAGCAATGTTAACGTTTTGATCGTAAATATTATTTTTATAATTCCAAATTGCCATGTGGTTTGAAGGATAAAATAAAAAAAATCAATAGAGTTTAAAGGAGAGATTTTAATAGTTTTTCAACACGTGTCTACGAACTTTCTGCGCCGACAGTACTTGGAGTATTGCTTGCATGATGAGGAGGACGCGAGCAAAAACATCGCAGCAACGCCTCGCGACGCGACGGTGGCTCGTGGCAGTTGTGGTACTACGAAGGGTGGGTGGGTGGGTGGGAGTGAGGGGAGGGTTAGTGGAGAGGGTGTCAATCGATGGGCCACCGCAGATTGGCGCGCAACAACTCCTTGGTGCGTAACGACCATCCACCCTCGTCTTCCCCATCCCCGTAACCCCATGATGGTGTCCTCACTCACTCTAATACCCAATCAAACTTTGCTACTCGCATTAAGGAAAATAGTCATACATTTTGGATGAAGTGACAGGTTTCCAGTGATTACGCGTTGAAAACAACTACACACAAAGAATTGAACTCTGAATAATAAATTTACAGTACAAACCAAATTTGTTGCCTAAAGACTTCAATGTTTATTATATGACTTACATTTGTTAAAATACTTCACAGTAAACATTAATAAAAACCATTAATAAACCCCACTACATTTCAACAATGAACATAGTTATCTTCAGGTGCATACAATTAATCCAAATGTTTTATAACATATTAAAAATCATCGCTGAATATTTGTATGCAACTTTTCAAAACACAAAAGTGTCGTTTACAACACTCTTGCCTTCGAGGAAGGGTAATTTTTTATTGTATTTTTCACCACTATATTTTATATTGACTACTGTTTTTAAGAAGTTTTAAATGGAACTTTAACTTTTCTTAAATGTTGTATACAAGGCATAAGTTATGTTTATAAAACATTTGAATTTGACGAAGTGCTTGTTGTATTATAATTCTGTCAATACAATTGTTTATAACAATACATTTACTCAAATTAAAAAAGGCTCGCACAACATTGTCAGCTTGAGATATACATCCTTAACTCCGCAAATTCGCTGTCACAGGTATACAAAATTCCTTCTACTTCAACATCCTCTTTGCCGGAAACAAGATTTTAGAAATATTTTTCCTCCAACTGTACAATACACATCTCCTCCATCCATTTTATGTGTACTTGAAACGTTCTCCAAAAGTATTTCACATCATTAACTTCAATACCCCATCGCCGTACTATTAGTTATGTGTCAATTTACAAACCTCTCATAATATTGTTTATTATTTCAGGGCCTTTAAAATATCTTTCGTTCGTATTTCAGCTTTATACATTATTTTTTATTCACATTGTATTATTGTTTCCTTTTAAACCGGTTGATGAATATTTCGATGTCAGAGCTCTTTCTGATAAACATAAAAATGAAGAAGGTTCTGTAGTCAATTGTTATAATTATACAAACTCCTTTAAAACTTAACCAGAAAAAATACATTATTTTTATTTTTTCAATTTTATTTATTATTCGGACTCCCTTAACTACTAAAAATATATAATGTGAGATAGGGAAAATATCGCATATATAGAATTGATTTTCTTTGCGAAACTATCGCTAGATGATTCAGAACGCGTTTGGAGACGTTACCTTGCGGGAGTTCTTTAGAGCTGCCGTACAGTCATATTTTAGATTTCTGTCGCAGCGACCCTTACTAGCATTAGGCAGAACATGGTGGCAACTAAAAGGGATTAAGCGATGCCACTGTCGGACCAGCTATTGAGTTCAATTGCAATGTGAACTACGACATCAAACTGTTGCTGCACAGAAGATGCCTATGTGTGATTTAACTGTATTCTAGGAATGGTTTTAGCGTGTTATCATCAATCAGAAATGAATTGATCAGCGTGAAGACGAAGCACAAGTACATATTTAGGTTTACTAAGATGTGAAGACTATAACACAGTAATCGGAAAGGTTTTCCTAGTCCCAGGGTCTAATGTAAATAAAAAATTTAAGTTTTCGTTCATTAAAGGAGAATTTTCCTTACAAACTTCGAACAACCTCTCAGTTTAGTTGTCTCGAAGAAACGCGACGAATTACATCATGATACAAAGAGGCAGAGTTTCTGGACAGTTATTCTCTGTCAGTGTAGTCAATACAGTATACACAGGTGTCAGTGAGCACAGCAATCTCCATATCAGATAACTGAAGTACTCTGCCATCAAAATTTCTCGTACCGTGTATACACTACCATCTGTCAGCGCAAACTGACGTTTAAGATAGCACTAGCAGAAGTCAACGCCAGTTATTTTTTCTCTAACCACGAAGAGCCGGATAATAGCGGGATTTAGATAGTTCATTCGAGACGGATAATGCGCCAGAAATATGTACTGAAGAAATTTTTGTTTCAGATTGTTCCTCTGGGATTCGGAAAACTTCAAATCAATCATAGTTGATTGTCGTTTAATTACCGTAACTGAAGACAGTTTACAATTGTTTGTGATACTAAAAAAATTAGAATACTGTGATGTTTATTATTTATCAAGTATATTCATGTTCATTTATTACATTGGCATACTTATTGGGGGAGGGGTTACGAACTTGATGAGGAGACATAACCTCACTTGGCGATCACACATGCATCTGTGAGCGTCTGTAGCGGGCAACATTCACTGGTGATAGTGACGTCACGAACACTGACATAGCTGACACTGACACCCGTGGGCAGCGTTCACTGACGGAAGTGACGTCACGAGCACTGACATAGCTTTCATAAGTGCAAACACTGAAACATCCCAGCTGACGTATAACCAATGGGCAGTGAACAGAGTTATGATAGTCTCTCTGTCAGTATTCGTACCTTAAGGAGACTACTTGAGTTACAGGGTCATTTTGAATGAGAGTCACACCACAGATGATGAGAGTCACTCCATCATCCGACCTTTGTTATTTGCGGGATGGCAGTTGATCTGCATCTAATGGGGCGTTTGCCGGTCTTTCCGCAAGGGACGAAAATTTCAGGAATGAAAAGAGAATTCGCTGCAGCATAAAGCGAGACGCGTTTACTGCATGCTCTCAGTTATGGGAAAAGTGTATGGTAAGGCGGGAGTGTTGAAAATAAATTTTACTTTCCCAGGTAGTATGTTATTGGATTTACATGAATACACAAAATGGTGATTAAAAATATACCTCGAAGGTTAAGAGGTTCTCTACGTCTTGGAGGAAATGTATAATGAAAATAAATCTTTTTTGTCTAATGTAACTTAATTTTATACTATTAAATGCTAAACTACTGTTTTAAATATTATTTAAAAATTGTATTAAAATAAAATATTAACTTGAACAATAGATAAAAGAAGCGTTTCAATATATTGAGAGAATAATGAAAAGCAGACAGTATCATCTAGTATAGCTTATAAGTCCAGACTGTGAAACGTAGGTGAGACAATATGTAAAATGGTTTTGAACCACTAGTTTCGAAATATTGATGTATTTGAGAAACAAATTGATTGATTTAAATCGTAATTCCGAGTAAATGTAATAGTTGTAAATTTTTTCAAGCAAATATTTGTGTAAATTATGACCCTTGCTTGTAATATATTGGATGACTAATGTATTTTACTAGGAATATTTATGTCAAGAGCATACAATTCTAGTTCCCCAATCGCTGTCAGTTGAGTGCAGTATGAAGACAAATCACAGCGTTCGTAAAACCCATCAAAGCGCAATCTCTGCACCTACCACCAACTAGAATCATTCGTTAAACTGCGTAATTCGAAAGTAAAAAGTTGCATCGAAGCCAGGATTTTGCATCGGAGCTGGGATGTCGTATAGAGCGGGGCTCAAGGCGACCGGCGGAGGGCGCTTGCAGTATTCATAGAGCAGGTACAAAGCACCGTTTTGTGCTCCGCCACGCGCCTTGCTCCCTCTCGGCGCTCGACGCCGCCGTGTCCCATTACCGCGTGAATGGAGACCGCTCCGCAGCGCCACGACGGAATCCGTGAAACATTTAGCGGCTGCTGGGGCACTAGGGCGGAGGACGAGGCCGTGATTAGCACGCGCCTGGGTCTCTCCACGCCAACCATTGCTCGGATTGCGATCGTCCAAACATCGGAATTGGAGTCCGAGCACGCAATAGCTCGTCAAGTACATTTGCAAAAATCACACAAGAATTAAAGAATTGAAACTGTTGTTGAGAAATTTCCCGAAAAGTAATTTGTCTTTCTCATGAAGATTTATGAACGCGTTATAGAAACATAGAGAAGAGAATTAATCGGTAATATTTCCTTGCGCATGTTATAAATATGAACTGTATGAATAAATAATATAATGTACCCTTTATTTTAAAGTGATAACAATTTTAGACACGTGCATCAACTGCAAACAAGTATTATTTCTATTACAAACTGTGAAAAGAAATTGACTCCTCCATTTAGATAGAATCGTCTCACACAGACTGAGGGACATTTTTATACAAACCACTTTTACAGTAAAAGGGACACTTAAAACGGATATTTCCTTCAAAAAATTGCGATCACGTTTGTAAGACATTCCATACACTACATCCAAACATCCAAATTGTAGTAGAAACGATAACTTGTCAAGAACGTTTTCAAAAATGTCACAAGAATTTTAAAAAATTAGAGCAGTTTCCGAGAAATATCCCGCAATATAATTTGACTTTCGTATGAGTTCCCTGTACTTTATAGTGACAAAACTTTTTGAGCGCGAGCATCGACTGGAAACAGATACCACTCGAATTACGAACTTTGAATTAAATTAACTCATCTTTTTAGTCGGAATCGCTGTGCATAGACAGACGGGTGTTTTTGTATAAACGAACCTTTTCGGTATGAGCGAACCCCAAAACGTATATCTCCGTCAAAATCTCGCGGTCGAAATTTTTCACAATTAGAAGAATTTTCACATTTTATACGGGAATGTAAAATAGGTGGATGTAAAACGAGGTCTTGTTATGTAATTTCCTTGGTATTTTTTAAATAGTAAAATTTATAAACATATGTTCATTCCAATGGTTTAATTTATATTTTAGTATTGTTTTGTGTATTGCGGTATAATAATCGTTTCATGTTCATTTTTCCTTAGATTTATTTTATGATTGAATGAATGAAATTTTTTAATTGTCTATTAATTATTACTTTTCAACTATATTATTTAGAATCATTTCTTAAATATATTATAGTTTAATATTGAATGCCACCTTGTAGGACTAAATATGAGTTGTGAACACTTTATAACCGCGTTGAAATGTCATTTTCCTAAAAGTTCACAATACATATTGGGGAGAGTCCTACAAAGGGAGGGGGAGCACTCCACAATGCAATACTCTTTTCGTCGTCTTCTTAGCGTAATAGTAGCGTTGTAGATTTACACTATTATCGAAATTTAATACGCCTGGTCGGAGAACAAAGTCTCAAAGTCATTCCAAAGCATATTACTGAGTTGACTTGTGGCAAGACTTCAAAGTTAATACGCGAAAATACGTTACCAGTAGAGGAATCACACAGTTAATAATTTTATTCTCAACTTTTTTAATTATTTACAATACAATGTTTAATTGGTTAATGATTTTATTTCTGAATTTTATCACACATTTGGTATTCACTTTGAAATTTCTCCCTCAAAAAACACAGTCTGAAACACCGATATCATTAGAACACAAATTCTTCATTATAATTCGATGGAGCCACGGTGTTTCGAAATGCGTGCGAAACATTTTGAACGTGAAGTCAATTATTAAATTTCATTTTCTGTATTCGAATCAGAATCCGAGTGTATTTTGAATTGTGTGTATCCATGGTAAAACGAAAGTGAATATCATATAAACATTTGTCGTATATTGAAAAAGTAAAATTGTTTAAGAAACATTGTTGGTTCATTTCAAGATAGCTTTATTATCAGAACGAAAATTAAAAAGTAAGTTATTAAAGTTTATTTAGAATATGTATGTATGCAGTCTAAACCCTCTTTTTGTTTGAATAAAATATACATTAAATTTTGTAGTTAAAAAAGAGAAATGTATTAATTTGATCACCAGAATTTTTTTCATCTTTGTTGGTATGATTAAATGAGTTGATAGCATCTCTTGATAAACGCGATGTTCCTTGATGCTCGGGTATCGATTCATTACGTGCCAGTGTGCTTTCCCTCAACATGTTTTGGTTTTCATCAAATTATTCGATCGAGAGGTCTGAACAAAACTTCATTCAGTTCAAAACAGTACCTTTTTCGCGATTTTAAAAAGCTTTTGGAACTTGTGTATAATTGTCCCGAGATAAAAAATGTTTGATTAATATATGAAATTAAGTATTGAAGTTTATTAATTTTGTTGGACAATTTACACCATAGGTATTGCTTTAAAAACATCCTGGGGTGTGTTGGAACATAAAAAAAAGGAAATTAGAATGTTGGATTCATAAAAATCTGGAGGTTTTGGCACAATATTTCAGAGTCCAAGAACGCTTATTAATACCGGTATAATTCAATAATGTGTGCCCAACCTTATCGGACATATCAATACTTGTGTGTACCCTGACGTGTTTACGTAGTTGGCCGAATGTGATAGCTAGGACTGGGCTAGAAGACAGAATTTGTTCCATCATGCTTGATAACCTCAGGTCTGTAGAACTGGCAAGACAAAGTAAGAGAAGTGCAGCTTCTAAAGCAGCGGTAGCAACTTTTTGAGTCTCATTGACCACTAAATTCTTCGCATTGAATTCCACGCTCCACCAAGTGACTTTTTTTATAAAGACGAATTGGTTTAAAAAAAGAAGGGCCACAAAAATTTCAGTTAAAAATATAACACGCATCCATTTAACAAAACGAAAGTAAGAAAGTTTTTAATCACATCAACTTGCTAAATGCTTTTTAAATAAAATAATGTTTATTTACTCGATGCAACAAAATCTTAAGAGGTTAAGTGTCCTAGATCGATTTTGTTCATCATCTCATTGAACAACAATTACACAACAATCTTTTTTCTTTTCCTGTCTCAAAAATATGGTCGAAAAAATGTCCGTGACTAGGCTAACAAGTTTTTTTTCAACGGAAGATTAAAAAAGCTATTAATAGTGTGATTTGTCCAGCGACCAAAATTTTCTCACGAACCACCTCAGGTCCGGGAACAACAGGTTGGCTGATGCCGTCTTAGAGCACGTCATGTTGATATTGCGGGATGCTTATAGACATTAACTTGCAAAAAAGTATATTTACTTAAAGTACAAGAATATAAATTTTAAATTTTTTCTTGATATTTAAAATAGCTTTTTAATATATTAAAATTTCTCTTAGTTAACGAAAAATTATCAAGTTTGAAAATGTTTTATTTGATCTTTAAGAGATCTATTAATTCAATTGTCAACCTTGGACTCATTATGCTATTTTTAACTTCCTATATCGAAACTACAATGAACAGAGGAATTGTCTGTGAAATAAAATAAATATTTCTGCGCAATTCTCCGACATAAAAGCAGTATTAAGGCATGATTCTCAATTATTATTTCTGGAACCTGCCAAGAATCCTTCCACATCCATCCAAAGCAAGTACGTGAAGAGTTTGGAGGTATGTTCGTCCTTCGGCTCATACCCTTAGGCGCTTGTAACGTCCATCGACCGTCGTGGAAACCAACTTCCGGCCTCGTCCAGTCGATAGGCGTTTAATTTCCCCCCGTCACCCCTTCTCTCTCTCATTCTCTCTCTCTTGAAGCAATCAGACAGGAAGTGACAGGAATGGAAAGGCTCGTTGTATTTTGCAGTACCTTTTAAGTGGCGATTGCCGCTTCGATCACCACTTCAGACCTTTTTCTCTCCTTAGTGCGATGTGAATTAAAGTAGAGCTTTTTTCGGAACCATGGTTTATTTGGGTCAACGGATTTTTGTCGTATATATATCGCAGTCTAATAGTGAAATCAGCCTCTTTTTGAAGAACCTAAGCGCATTATAAAGAGCCGGACGATAATGGAAGGAACGTTTTTTCTATTGTATGGTTGAAGATTTTTATCCTCTTTATAAAGTGCCTGACTTTCGCCTCCAGTTAATAATGGACTATTATCTGACTGAATATTCCCAAACGCCCCAAGGAGAAAGGCATTCAATTGGAACTCACGTTCAAAAGATCGAATTAATTAAAGCAAGTGCACCGTTTGAGGGTTGAAAAGTTTAATTGTTGTAAATTGTTTGAAAGAAAAGATAAAAATTCGTAGTAATGAAATTGATACTTGATTTTGTATCGTTCTAACAACGAACTGCATCGTTATTTGTATTAAAAAAGTAAACTGTTTTAAACTGATCATAGTTCTATGATAACGTGAAATATTTATAAATTTCTTGGTACACATTTTTGAAGCAGTTTATTGATATTTTCCATATTCTTTAAATGGTTATAAATTCTTACAATCATGGATTTCGGTTTTAACATATGACATTTCATGTATTTTTTTTCTTGAAAACTAAAGCCAATATTATAAAATGGTTACTCTTTTTCTAAATATAATTCTATGAATGAACCCAGTATTATTGATTACTCGAAAATTCTGTTTTCCATTATCTGGCGACCGAGATTCATTCTTCTTTCTTTTTTTTTGGTGGGGCTTTAGGGCTCGTCAACATCGAGGTCATTAGAGCCCATAGATTCATTCTATTTATAAAATGTGTGAAAATATTTAGTCAGATAAATAATTAAAAATCCATTTTAATGACTGGCGGCGAAGGCCAGACCCTTAATAAAGAGGATGAAAATCTTTTGCAAATTAACAGAAATATGTTTCATTCATTATCAACTGGCTCATTATAAAGCAACTAGGTTCTTTATAGCGAGACTGATTTTACTCTCGGGCTGCGACATACATACGGAATGTCCCAGACCTTTTAGAATAAAGAAAAACTGTTTTGATGGAAATATTGAAATTTGATAATACTTTCTCTCATTTTTTCTATTGAATGGTTATGAATAACCTTATAAACATAAATTAAAAATCCTTTTTGTTGAATTATTTTATTTAGTTGAGAAACAGGAGTTACTTTTGTATGAAACTTTTTTTTTGTTTCAATGGAAGCTGTAATCTATTTTCGATAAAAGATAACCAAAACTGTCCTCTTGACGAAAGATTACAAGTGGCAACAATATTGCATTTGACGTATCGGGTTTTGTTGAGATGACCGGGAAGGTATTGACAAATGGGTCATCTAAGCTGCTCATCTATATCGTATAATGGCTGTTTTGTAATTTGTTAAAAAAATATTTAAGAGTAAATGGGAAGAGTTCTCGACAGAGAAGTATATTTTTTTACATAAATGGAAGTTATGTAAAACCCTGAGTTTCAATGATTTGGATCTCTGCCGACCCCAATTAGTATGGATTAACAAGGTTTTACTGGATTTGTAAGATCTCTGAAATTTTACTTGGAAAACGGTTAGTCTAGGGATTGTTATGATTTACTCTACGAAATATATTCAAGGAAAAATTTCAGTTCATTTGCTGCGCACTCTACCATGTTTTACGTAGAAATTGTAAAAGAAAAATATTGATGGCCAAGTATCACACGAGTTCTTTGCCTGAGAAATTTTTAGGTTTTCATACAGCTAAATTATAGTATTGAAGCAAATAGAACCACTTGAGGGAAAATGAGGGGTTAACTCTTCGCCTCAAACTTCGGATCAGAAACTGTCAAAGAAAGACCGACGTGGCGTCATAGGGTCAAATCACTCAGATATCCTCGTTACTGTAATTAAGCACCGTTCCATCTTTAATGAATGCTTTCGAGTGAGCCAGTGAGAGGTTATGTTCGAAACTAGTGAGAGGTTATGTGCCTGATTCTCACCTCGGAATCAGTGAATGTGAAAGATGATGTTTCCTATCAATCAACAGATATGTTTTATAAATTTTGCTGGTAATGATTATATAACGACTTGAGTGTTTCAAAAATAGTTCTTCTGATTGCCATGATTATGTTGTGTCCATCAAAATTTCTTATTTTTGATATTGCTTTTTCGATAGAACTCATATTATTTTTATTAGTTTGATAGAAAGTTTTAGAAGGAAAACATCACATTTCACTTTTACGTTTTATATTTACAAGAAAACTGTGGAAGGTATTGTGAACAATTATTATAATAATGATTTATGATCGGAATATTGGGTGAAAAAAATGCTTCCTACTCCTCAGTCCTTACTTTGTTTTCCTTATAAACTTTTATTACTAAACTATTTGGTGAACACGAGAACATGTATTTTGGTATTTTGGTAATTATAGGCTTCTGATACATCGATTGACGCGATCACGGCGGTAATTTAAAACTTCCATATATTCAGAATATCACACGAGAATAAGCAAATCGATTAAGGAAAGGCAACATACAAATTGGGTTGTGAGATGTAACTTGAGAGGTTTGGAAACCAAAGGGATATACTTTTCTAAACTTTTAGACCCTTCCTTGGGAACCAGAAAGACAAATCAAATAAATTCACATCATTAAAATAAACCGTCACATATCCTTCTATGTCTCTTTTGTTTGATTCCATGACATTAGTAAATGATACTTATCATATTTGTCCTTTATGCACAAAACAAAAAACAAAAAAACAATCACTGACCTCTCCCTTCTTTACAGGCACATAAGATATTCAAGATATGCACGTTGCCATGAATCTAGTCTTTTAGAAATATTACATTTGCAAATGAAAAAAAAAATTGTTGATATTCTGTTGAAATTATAACACGTAGCTAAATATTTTTGTTCTTTTAGGGGTGTGCTGAAATGATAAATCATCCTCTGCCTTAGGACCCTTGATTGGATGACCCCTTACTGGGAAGTTCCCTAAGATGGTCCCTTTTCTTAAGCCCTATTTTAAGAAAAAAAAATTTGGAGGGAGCTGCTTCTAAAGTTTACTCGGGATAACCTCCTGTTTGGTTTTACGCTTTTAAAGACTTCCATAAAAATACTATTGGCAATAATTAGAAGTTTATATAAGAAGGTATATTTTTGTGATAACGAAAGTTTGCAAACAGAAATTTTCTTTTCGGTACATGTACACAACGTGTGTACCACAATACTACAAAAGAGCGAGACTCTGCATCCCACATTCGAACTCTAAAATAAAGAACAGCCAAATCGGACAACGTTCCATCGAGATTCTCATACCTCGAGGATCAACTAAACAAGTAGACTCTCATAATGAAGGTACCGTCAAAATTGCCAACCTTGGCTTTTGTTTACGTTCGAGGTTAAAGAGGGAGTCTAACTTCAAATGTAAATGAAATTTTTAATATAAGAACAGAAATAGTTAGCTACGTGTTATAATTTCAACAGAATGTCAACAAATTTTTTATTTTTTCATTTGCAAATGTTATATTTCTAAAAGACTAGATTCATGGCAACGTGCATATCTTGAATATTTTATGTGCTTGTAAACAAGGGAGAGGTCAGTGATTGCTGTTTTTTCGTGCATAAAAGACAAATATGATAAGTATTTGTCCTTAAGTATAAACTACCTCCTGCACCAGTGCTTCTACAATGTAAAAGAATTTATTTGTAGTTCGACAATAATTTGTACATGTAAATTTTTTGCGTTAAATTACAAACACATTGACATTCTATTAGTATTATAACTCGTAGCTAACTTTTCATCTTATCTAGGAATTTTTGCTGAAATTTCTGAATCCACCTCTGCCTTAGGGCCCTTGATCGGAATTGATGGGATGGTCCCTTGCTTGCTTCCGGAGAGTAAATTAGTTTATTGTCCTCCACGTGGTCATATGCAGTTTGTACTGTTTTTTGACAATAAATTTATTAATTTATTATTATGATTTACTAATGTCATGGAATCAAACGAATTTTTCAGTAAAAGATTATTACTATATCATATTTCTCTCGTAAGCTGCAACATCACCACCAGGTACGTTCTAAAATCCTATTACACCTGTCGGAAGCCTAAATAACACTTCGAAAATTCTCATCATAATAATAAATCTCATCATCTCAAATAATACGTCAGAATTTTCTCATAATAATTCATTTGTAAAATCATCTTTCTATTTTTTAAAATTACATGTCCTCTTCTTTCTCGCTTCTTCGAATTCTTTAAATATTCATGAAGTACTATGAAGATTACAAGTTCATCAATATCCTCGACTACGTATCTCCTTGCATTGAAACAAAATGGTGGAATAGTGGAAAATATTTCACAAACAGATTTTGTTTTGTTTTCTTCTCATTCAACCCTGTTCCTCGTCTGTCTATGCACTACCCGATTCCTTCATTTCTTTCCTTTGCTTCTTCCAGTATGTATGACTCATTCCACTGATCAGTAAGTGATTTTTAATTATAATGCGTTTGTCAAATAATGTCCACTGAAATTTCAATTAAAAAATGAAATGTACCTATTTGATACAATAAAATAATATTATGTTTAACTATAACAGCGTTTGTTGTAAATACTTATGTCAAATTAGTGCAACAAAATCGTAAATGTGTATTAGGTTTTCCTGGTTCAATGTGGATATTATTCACCATCTCATTGAACATCAATCACATTGGAGAAATTTTCTTTTTATTGCTACTAATCGTTTCTTGTTTCTCCGATATGACTGGAGAAACATAATTGGGTCATAGCCACTCAGTTTCAACATAAGAGTATAAACTGCAAATTTCCAGGGTTTGTTTTTGCGAATCAACAAAATTTTCTCAGGAACCATTCCTGTTGGGACCTTTGCAGACTGAACAGGACTGAACAGTCTGAAAAAATAATCAACTATTCGTAGTCTTTTGAATCAGATATGAAGTAGAACGAAGTAATGGAAGAAAACTAACTTATTATTATTGCAGTATTCATGGCAAGATACTTTAAAGAAATATATGACGTTCTATGAGGCACAAGATTTGTATTGTAGAGTAGAGCTCGAGGGATATAGTGCTCAGCACTTCATTCTCCACCCACTTTCTGTATAAAATACACGATCAATTATAATGATTATTTTCAGTATTTGGACATTAGCACAACTGTATTTTAACGAATGGTTACGTTATTAAATTGCGCCATTATGAGGCTAATATATAACATAGTAATTGGTAGATTAAATATATTATAGGCACTATATTTTAACAATCCAGATATTAATCACACATCTGTGTACGTGTTTTCAGCAATTATCTGAGCATACACGAATTTGATAAATTCCTGATGTTATTGTGGATGTGCTTCGGTCACTATCTCACTATCGGAATGCTGTTTGCGAAATAACCAGTTACCCATATGTTACGCAAGAACGAAATTTGTTGCTGCTCCCGTGCCGAGAGACAGTGGATACTCCAGCTTAATTTATATTTTTTGTGCACTATTGTTGATGGCGGGATTTAACCCCTTTAACTTTATTTCAAATAATTATTTATTTTCCGAAATTTTATCGATGTAAGGTTTTATTACACAACGAATATTTTTTTCATAATCTTTGGATCAAATATTTTTACTCATATAATAAATTATATTTTCTTAGTACTCGACTAATTAAAATGTGGAAGTATTAACATCTTACTATCCATCAAATTACAGCACTATGAATTACGACAAAGAAACTTTTTTGACCAAGTGTATCTTTTCACTAACACGTAAATAATTTAATAAACCTATGTTAAAATACAAGGAGTGAATTAAAAAAAGAGAAAATTCTGATACAGGTAATTATCCATCTTATAAACTGTTCAAAATTCTTAAAACCTTCCGATGGAAGATAAAAAGTAAATTATAGTTCAGAAAATTTCAACACGTTTCATTTCATCGATTCACTTAGGTCACAAGAACATTATTATTTTGGATGTGAGAATTAATATTGATTTAATCATGTTTCATTTATACAATATTGGTGGTCGAAAGAGAATTTGACCAGGACGCCGGTACTACAGGGATAGTCACCCAAGAATGGTTAAAACATTCTCAATTAGTTTTTAAATATAAGTCTTTAATATTTAAATATTAAAGATTAAAAAAGACAATTATAACAAAAATGTACTTACATGTTACATGACTTAAATAAATGTGTTACCTAAATGTACGTAACGAGAACACTGAGAGAATATTGCATTCTATTATAAGAGGTTTTGTATTTCACATTCAAGTAATAAACAGCGCAGACATACGGCTATTACAGTATGGTGGAACAAAAACATGTTACCATCATGGTTATCTTTTTTAAATTTACAATGACAGTAGGAGATATAACGTTACGAACTCTCAATATGAAAGAACTAACGATAATTATTCGGATTTCAACTTTCTCTCCCTTGCTCACAACCTCTCTTTTTCCTCATTTCTTTTCATTTATTTAAGTCAATTAGGATCACTACACTTTCAACAAAATTAATACGAAGTGGAACAGTTTTCTCTTCTTCATTGTTTCGGTTCTAAATCCTCCTTCTAAAAGACCATGCTATAATCCACTATAAAGTGATCGCATATCTTATTGTCCCGTTTATGATACATAATCTTTTACATTTCGTACTTTAAATTATTTCTCTTTACTCAACAAATTTAAAAAACCATGTCGCAAGTAGTTGTTCAGAGTTATTTCCATTCTATTCCATGGATCTCGCACTCTCCAAAAATTCGATAGAAAGATTCTTTACAGTGTCACCAAACACATGTTACCATTGTACAAAAAAGTTCTTCCTAAGTGTTTTCCAGAATACCGATGTTTTGTTCTAAAGTCAATAAATACTGGACAAGTTCAAATGTTAGCCATGTAGAGGATATTCTCCCTCTTCCTAAACGCATTTTGATTCCTGTATATTTATGACAGATAATTTCAAATTACACCACATTTATCTACTCTATCGTATATATACTATAATATAGTAATAAAGACTTCCTTTCAAAATCGATTTTTAGTATTGCTTCATTACTCATTAATTCTTCAAAACACGACGCACGAAACACTTTTGTACTTGTGTATATAGGAAACAAATAATTCACCTAACATGATTTCGATATATCAATTGGTACCTGATATATGAATGCTGGACTATCAACCACTTCTTCGAAACGGAAGCAAGGGAAAATTTAGTTCTTGCGTAACACATCGACAGCAAATTAACAACAAATTATTCCATAAATAGCATTCCGATATCTTTATTGGTTCCGGAAATAATGTTTCTCGGAAACGAGAGCAACAAAAAATTTCATTCTTGTAACATATCAGCAATAAATTAAACCACAAACAGCATTGGGAAATCTCCATTGGTTCCGGTCATATATGTGGATACTCTATCTTACGACTTATGCTGGAGTTTCCGCTGCATCTCGGAAGCGGCAGGAGTGAGATTGTTTTTTCTTGCACAACGAGTTAGCAGCAAAATATTATGTGTGTCTGGGCTTGACACCATGAAATGGATATTCCAGTTTAACATACATGCCGGGCATCGCAGACTTTGACTTCACAGCAGTGTCTTCACATTCTTACATGTTCAAAAGAGGAAGGAAATTACCGTGTTTTTAATGAACAATACGAAGTGATCGATGGGTAGAGTGGAGAAAATCTAGGAATAAACTATTAACTAAAATATCCAAAGACTACGTAAAATTCAGCCCTAGTCTGCCCTGTATATATTAATACAACTAACTATAATAAATAAATTTTAAAAAGTATTTCGAGAAAAACGTAAGACGGATCTGACGTGCGCCATAGTTATCAAGACCATATCAGAAGAAGAGCACGGTTTCATTCATTGTCGCGATCAACCTATGTAACGTTTCTACTAGTCATTTTCCACTGTAACATCGATCAGGTAGAGAAACATCTAGAACTCGTAACAAAAAGAAGGATGAATTTGTGTCACGTAAAACTAAACTAGGATTTGTTTGATTATTTTCTTTACTTATTATATCACCATGTTTCTCATTGTATGTGAATAATACAAATTTCACTTTTAACTTATACATATTTTATTATAGACAATCATTTTGAATTCTTCAAACAGTTTTTTACCAGCACATGATATATTTATTCATTAAATACAATGATGAATCAACAACGTTTACAGGCAAAATTCTGTCTCATCAGGTTGTAATTATTCTATATTGATTCCTAAATAAAACCAAACATGTTTGATAACCATGAAATGTATACATTATCAAACTTTATCATCAACGATTTCGTAAATTACCCAACTTACCTCGAATTGCAAGTCCTTACTCAAAATTTATGACAAAATACTTCGTGAAGTACGCACGTCTTGAAAATCAAAAATGGAGTTAAAATGTTTTTATGAAAAATTTCTCATTTAATGAGCAAATATATCAAGTGTTGGTAAAAAATTGTTTCAAAAATTCAATATGATTGTCTTAATAAAATATGTACAAGTGAAAAGTCTGAATTTATTTATTTATTTTCATTATTAATCTATTTGTCGATCATTAGTTCAGATGAAGACAAGAAGAGTTAGAATATAGTGCATAATGTAATTAAAAAAATACTGTGTTACGAAAACACCCATGGCACACTCATAAGGAGAACACTTACTGCCTCACTCTATTTGTATTAAACAAAGTAGTTGCTACTAAAATTTTGTAGTGTGTATAGCAGTGACCCCACCCACTGCATTGCAGACATTTTCAATTTCGGGCGTCTCCCGTAGGCAGCGTCACGGGCGCGTAATTTCCCGCGCTTTGTATGGCGGCTATCTGTAGCAGCGGCAGCAACGGGGACAACGCGAACCCTCCGCCCTTTGGCCTCGACGATGAATAATTTAGAGTCTTCTCAACGCCCTTCGGCACCGAAACCTCAGTTTCCTTTCTTCGCGAGTGCACTGTGGTTCGAAAGCCCATTCTTTGCGGACAAAATCAATTTCAGAATGTAATTATGATCTCTGCGAAAGTCTCCAATACAATGAATCTATGTTACGGACAGTAAAATGAACATAAACGAATTCCTTGTATGTGCTGGTAGACGATGCTAAATGGTTTGGTACACACTTTTTATTCAGCTCTTTATTTCCCTCACTATGTAAACTCGATAAAACATTCTGGATATAATTAATTTTTATTCAGACAACACCTGCTATCTGCAAAATTATTTAATGTATTCAGATCTAAAATTTTAAATGATGAAATACACTCTTTTCTTTCACGATCTTAGCAATTTAATACGTAAATGCCTGTTTATTAAAGCTGGATTGAGACACATAAATAGTTTGCTCTCATGGATATCGTAATTTGAATGTATGTGATAGTTATTTATTTTGGTAAAGAGTTAACAAATATATAATTAAAATAAGTATTTTTAGACATTTATTTTCCGTACTTTATTGCACTTTCAGGAGAGAGCTCTTTCAGTTGAATATCGACCATCTTCAGACCCTAAATGTGGAAAAATACTAATTCTAATATGTGGTAGTTCTTATAAAATCATATATTGATAAAAAATGATATTTGCGAAAATATTCTCGGTATGTGAAAGCAAAATCATATGAATATGTTAAGCACTCATCGTTTTGATCATAAATAGTTTTTTATCAATATTAACTAACAACAATGTTGTTTATAAGATATATTTAACTAGCTGAGATAACCTAGTGTTAACGAATAATTTGAACAATTATACTATGTTTGGTAAACAGAATATCAGGAGATACAAATTGAAGGATTCACACCATATACTTTTCTAGTTTTCATTAATAACATGTCATACTACAATCTTTACTTTTACACGATTTGTTTCCCTGATTATTTCTAACTAATATTTTTAATGGAATCCAAAATTTATTTTCATGTACTTTAATGTTTACAGACTAAAGAAAAATAATATTCTTGCTTCGTCTTCTTTGATTTTAACTGCTCTTTTGGCGATATATTATTTACTCTTCTAAGGAATTTTTGCAAGGTACGAAGTGTATAGTTTAACTTACTAGAACTGAAGGATAGCTGACTGATCTTGTGAATATTTTGGAAAATTGCCTTATTCTTCTGCGGCTATTTCACAATAATCAAATTTTACTTTTCCAAAATTATGTTTGATTTGAGATTTAAAAAAAAAAACTGACCAATTGATTGTTATGTTTCTACCGTAATTGACAATGTAGAGGAATGCTCCTTATTTATTACTCGTCAAAAGGCAAACGCATATGACGCGCAACATTTGATTCTCCCGGAATTACACAAGGAAAGGGAAAATTTTCTTCATACAGGTGTTGTAATATAATTGCAAAGCATTTTCAGTTTTACACCTCTGGTCAATAAGTATTTTTGTAAGAACTAATCATTATACCATCTTAAGAACTTTCATCTGCTCAACTTATATTTGACAATAAAACAGCTTATGTGGTTTCACGTTTTTTAATTTTGAAAAATTTCCTTATCTTTTGATGACACCTCCAACAGATTTTGACTAATCTTTGATATTAACATATCTGTAATGTCGGCGCCAAGACATTCTATCAATTTGTGAAATATTAATATTTCTTTGCATTTCACAAGCCGGATGCTGGTAAGACGCTTACAGCAAATGGCCGGTCGGTGCTAAGACGGAAGTGCGACGAACTTGGGACCCACCCTAAGCCTTTTCAGTTATTGAGGAATTGTTTGAACATATACCTTTCACTTCTAAGGAAGGTACAATTGTTTTCGGAGAAGGCGGCCTGCGACGTTGACCCATGCGAGATCCACTGGAATTTCGGTGTACCTCAGAAAACAGAATTTTAAGACGGATATGAGTGAAGAACAATGAGATACTCTGAAAAAGATGCTTGCCAGCGCCTAGGTGACGCCCATGGCGGTTCATCCTCTACGGCGCAGTCACTGCGTTCCTAGAATCCGAAGGGGTGACCCAAAAGAGTACTTGCACGGTGGAGGCGAAGACGTGGTTATTTGCTGATCTCATGACTTCTTCTACTGTATATATTCGGAGGAATGAAGATCCTCGTCGACTGTTTACGGGGAAGTAGAAGTCCGCCGGCACGGGAGAAGTGTCCGGGCTAGAATTGGTCACGGAGACCAGATGTTCGTTAGGCTGCTGCGATAGTCTTAATGACGTCATTACTAGTTGCGAGTGTCGTAACTTGTATCAGTTAGTTGTTGGGGAAAACAACTTATAATTTTGAAGGTTCATATAACCTGAGGGTTTTACTATTTAGTTGTCTTCAACTAAATTTATCCAAGTGTAATTAATGCTTTCCGAAAGCAATACTTGTGTAATAACAGATTATTAAATGTATTAATGATTTTGGGAGTTTGTCACCATTTGTAAATTCAGATTACTGTTTAATTTGTGTTAAATCATTATTTATTGTTATTACACGTGTGTTTGATTGCCTGGGAAACTGGTCTGGTGGCAGCGACATGTACCATAAGGGTTGTGGTATATTTTTGTGGATCCCGCTTCTACCAAAAATACTAACATCGCAACAGGGCTTGAGGTGTGATGTTACAATATCCAAAAATAAAATAAGAATGTAGAACAGTAATGGGCGCCTTAAACCGTGTAAATGTAAAACGGAAAAAATTGCCATCTCGCAGCGCATTCTTTAATAATCCAAAAACATAATGCTTTTAAAACGTAGTTATAACGTCACAACGTGATAAATGCCTCCCAAACTTACGACGAACACTATCTAACATTTGACAGCTATGTTGTGGCCCACAATACCTCGAATGATCCTTCTATCATATCAAATAGTGTCAAGTTATTGTACAGATATAACTTACTGACCCACATTTTTTTACCATAGCACCGAACATTCTACCCTACCTAGTCTTCTCTTTGTGGATAAGCTACTGATAAAAAAAGACGCAATTTTGTGCCTTATATTCCAGAGACAAAATGTCTCTCCAGAGTGATGCAAAAATCAACAACAGAAATATCCTTCCCAAAGGGGATATTTCGAACGTTCTTGTCAAAACTGTCCCGAAGATTATCTTTAGATAAAATACCATGAACGGTATGAAAATACATTGCATTCATTTTTGAATGATTAACAAGGTTGATTCTCTTTGACAGGTTTTGAAATAAATCATTTATCACTACGCAGCTTCGAATTTAGAAACTGCAAAATAGTAGAACCTTTACAAATATCACGATTTCGAGAGCAATTGTTCAAAATATTTTATTCGTATATGTGCATTTTTCATTTGTATGAAAAAATGTATCATTTTTGTATCACTAGTTTATCTTTAAAATGATTTACTGAGGTAATTTTTGCAGTTTCTTTGCAAACACTTGCCACTACTTATATTTACTTCGAATCTCTGAAGTAAATCATGCCTCATTATACATACGTACTCAGTGGGAGAAGTAAACGTTTTATTGTTTGAATGTAGTCTGCATTCACCAATGTTGTAAGTAAAAACTAATAACTTTAACTCAAAATTTTAAAACTAATAACTTTAACATTTCATGCAATATTGAACATATACATTACAGGCAATATTAATGTAAATATTTAATGTTGTGTGTAATGTTAAAGTTATAAGAGTTTTACATTTTTTGACAAGTGTCGTTGATATGCACATGTAAGATGAGTAAAGAATAAATATGTCCGCATACAAGGTCGTTTTTACTTACAGCATTAAACGATCTATATTATGGTATGTTTGAAAACAACGTCAAGTTTCGTGTAGCGACGATCCTCCGTCAACCTCCGTCGAGTTTTCCACCGTTAGCACGTTTTTTTTCTGTGTAAATCTGATACCTGTTAGTAGTCGAACGGAAATTCGGTTATAAACGCAACCTTTTTCCAGATAAGACGGATCATTGCTTTTTTTCACGTCGCATCTTGGTTGGTACTAGAAAAGGAGCCATGTGATAATTTTCTCATCCATCGAAAATTTGTAAAACATCAGTTTTGAGCTCACTGAACAAAAAACTGGTCTCCTAGTTGTTCTCATACTCATAGTTGTACTCAAAATTAGCGTTCAAAGAATATATACGACTGACTAAATAGGAAATCTGGTACACGGTACACTATATCTAAGTAATAAGAAAAATGTCTGAAACCATCAGGCAAAGTAGGAAATAATTTTTTCCCAGCATTGCCTAGACATAGTTAGCAATGCCTAACGTGTAACAGCCAAAGTAAGTATAATGCTTTTTCGCGGATACATCGAATCGTGTTCTGGACTTGACTTACTGCTGAGTTGTTACCTACTACAACAAGTTGTAATTATTAGAAATCCTTGTTGATTGAGTGAATTCTCTACCGTGTTTCTTTTTATTTTTAAGTGGGTTAATTGGTTTAGGGATAGTGAATAAAAATACCAATGTAATAGTTAGTATACAAAAAAATTAACAACACTTATATAATCGTAGTCTTTGGAAAACATTAAGTCTATGGTGAAATATTGTAGAATCTAGGCTTTTTTTAAGAATTTAAAACTAGAATTGATACTTTGACGCTTGACATCTGAAGCTTAGAAAATTTATATATCATATTTTAAAAATATCGACATTCATGAACCTTCTTTGTCCGTGCGTATGATAAGTGACCAAGGTAGGGATTTTTTTGTAGTTATTCTTATTTTATATTTAATTCTACTAAACATTTTTTTTTACTTTTGAGTCTGTACTTTTTAATTAAAAGCTTCATTAGAAGCTTAATAAAATACAAGGTTAATAAAAAGCTTAATAAAAAGTTATCTTTACTTTTATTGTGTACCTATTAATACTATATTCGTTTATTTATTTGTAAAATGTCCACCAACTTCAGTTTCGAACCATTTTTCGACCACTAACTAATAAGTAGTCATCACTTTTGAGAGATGCAACCCGTCAAACTTCACTATATTCCGCATCTACCCATGTATTCAGTAATTCAGCATAGAAATAAAAATATAACAAGCATTAACACTATGTACGATATACCTCCAACTCTATCATCAGATTCTCGTTTACAATCGAACTGACGCTTTACAGATGTGTTCTTAGTTTTGTGTATTTAGGAAAGATGGAAACTCTCTTAGAATTGTGCAATTTGGACGAATATTACAAGCGTGGTGTTAAATTTGCGTCGTTGCCACCACTGTTTTGTCTCGGGAGAATAATTCATTAAAAAAATCAAAATTAATAATAGTTTAGTGTGAAAAAATACGAAAAAAATAGGTAGCCTTCAGTTTCGAACGTTGCAATCCGCTATACCGTGTGATTCTACCCGTTACATTGTATAACTTATATCATCACAATATTCAGAAATTTGTTCGTATGCAGTTGTTCTTATGCCCGGGTGGTTGAGTCCATGAAGGGCCTGAAACATCCGTCGGCGGAGCGGGGCGGCCAAGAAGGGGCGGGCGCGACCCGTCGACACGTCACACAGGAGCGTGGTGGAAGTGCCCGGGATGTCGACGCGCTGTAGGCGGAGTGAAGAGTTTGGGCTGAGGTAGTCCTGAATCTCCTCGTCGCCCACCTGGGCGTCGGCGATGTCCTGGTGCGAGGGTTGTTGAACGATGGCCTCTAAGCGCGAGAGGCAGTCGGCCACCACGTTGTCGGTGCCGCGGACGTGCTCCACGTCCGTGGTAAACTGCGCGATGAAAGCGAGTTGGTTTACCTGGACGGGAGGAAGTTTGTCCCTGCGTTGCGAGAAAGCGTGGACAAGCGGCTTGTTGTCTGTGTAAATGCGGAAGTGCTGGGCCTCCAGGATGTGGCGGAAGTGATGCACTGCCTCGTACATGGCGAGTAGTTCGCGGTAGTAGGCAGGCCACTCGGCCTGTCGACCGCTAATCTTCCGTGAGAAGAATGCGAGGGGCTGCCAGGCGTCGTTGACGTGCTGCTGCAGGCAGACGCCCACGGCCACGCTCGACGCGTCGGTAAAAAGTCCTAATGGCGCGTTGGGAACCGGGTGTGCGAGGAGTGTGGCCGTCGACAGGCCCTCCATGCACGTCTCGAATGCGCTCTCGAGCTCCGGTGTCCAGGGCACGAGGTCCTTCCCTTTTAGGTTTCTTACGGCGAGAGCATCGTGCAGCTGAGCCTGGAGTTCAGATGCTCGTGGCACGAATGAACAATACAAGTTCAGCATCCCGAGAAAGCGACGGAGCCCCTGCGCGGTCTCCGGCCGAGCGTAGTCTCGGAGCCCGGCGACGCGGTCGGAGGGTGGGCGCGTACCCGCGGCGGACACCGAGTAGCCGAGGAACGTCACTTCGGTGGCCCCGAGAACGCACTTTCCGGTGTTCACCACGACGCCGTACTGCGCGAGGCGCTCGAACAGCGCACGCAGGTGCTGATAGTGTTCCTCGTCGGACCGTGAGAATATGAGGATGTCGTCCAGGTACGGAAAACAGAAGTCCAGTCCCCGCGTCACCTCGTCAATGAACCGCTGGAAAGTCTGACCCGCGTTCCGTAACCCGAACGTCATAAATGGAAACACGAAGAGTCCGAAAGGCGTCGTGATTGCTGTCTTACACACGTCCCCTTGGTGCACAGGCAGGAGGCGTCGCGGGAAACAACACAAGTCCGAGCCGCTGTCGATGAGGAACTTGTGCTTGCTGTTCTTTTCCGCGATGAAGATGCGACTGCCTCCCGTCGGGCAGCAAGGGCAACCAGTCGCCGCAACTACTGGCTGCCGTTTGTGTTTCCCGCCATCGTGCACGGCGCGCGGCACTTGGTGGCCGATGAACCGAGCTGCGCGTGGTACCAACACACGCCGTCCGGAGGCGGACCTCCCCTGCGCCCTGTCCGGGGGCGTGATGGCGAGCGCGGTCGCTCTCCCAGGTGGCGCTGCGGCTGCAATGCGGCGAGTTGTTGCGAGAGCTCGTCGAGACGACGAGCCAGGGCCTCGATAGGTGACGGCCGGCGGGGCGGGCGGGTCGCGCGTAGTGTGCACGGCAAGCGGAACGGGCGTCGGGGCTACCTCCAGGACCTTGTCTGCGAGATCGGCGAGTTTGTGCAAGGCGAGTTCACTCTGCGTGGCCAGGATCGCCTGAACTGACGTGGGTAGGCGCTGGAGCCACAGCTCGCGCAGAAACCTGTCGTCATCTTGAGTAGCGCCTGCGAGGTTGTGAAGGTGGCGCAGGAACTGGCTCGGCTTGCGGTCTCCCAGCTCCTCTCCGCCGATCAGTTGGCGCACGCGTTGCTGCTCGGAGACCGAGAGGCGCCGGATGAGCTCCGTTTTTAGGAGCGAGTACGGCACTACGGCTGGCGGGTTGAGGAGAATGTCCTCCACCTCCGCGGCGAAACGGCAGCCCAGCTGCGATACAATGTAGCTGTACAGCGTGGTCTCCGATGATATGCCGGAGAGCTCGAACTGGCTCTCGGCCTGGGCGAACCACAGCGACGGCCTGTCGCTCCAGAAAGGTGGGAGTTTCACAGACACGCGATGAACGTGGTTGCTTTCTGGAGGCGGTTGGAGCGGGCGCGCTTCGTGCGCGAGCTGTTGCTGCTGCTGCATGAGGAGCAGGAGGTCAGCGTTCTGTTGCTGCAGCTGTTCGATCTGAGCCTGCAGTGCTTCCATGATGTCGTGCGCTAGTCAGGGGCGGTCACGCGGAAGCGAGCGATGAGATGTGGCGCGGCGTAGTACGCGTACGCGGCTGATCGCGGGCGCGGCGGTATCGCGGACGAATGAGGAACACACTGCACGTCACTGAATGGGGTCACCACTTATAGGGTTCGACACACTGTGCATAGGGGTACCCTATTTCCCCCCGAAATAATACACTTGGTGCGTTGTACATTTACTTTATTCGATAAGAGTACACGTCGACGCGTCCAGCATGCCTCCTCGGAACGAACTCAACTGGCGGCACCACGTTCCAGGCAGGCGAACAAAGCCTTCCCTCTGGTCCCGTTAAGTGAAAGGCAGGGGATGGGGCGCGTCCTCGCCTGGCAGGCGCGTCCGAGCGCTTCCTCGTGGCGAGGTCGCCACACCTTCTTCACCAACATCCTTTTGACATGAACTAACTATTGCACCACTGTGCATTGCTGTACTAACCTATGACACCAAATAATAACATTTTTCTACGTCTAATATTAACCTGTTCCCTTGTATGACTGGCATTACTCCGCGTGGGCAGCGCCGGTAATACAACAGTAATAAACATTCTATGTGCGTCAACAATAAAAAAGACGAACATGTCTAAAAACAAAACTGAATGATATAGAATAATATTATCTTCGTCTTGGGACAATCGTTGAGCACATAAGAACATTTTACATACATAGCAAGCCCCAAATCTAATATATCCACAGAATTGGAATTTTTGCGATTTCAATTTCTTGCTACTCAAAATGAGTGAGAAATTGAAAATGGGGTTTGGATAAAACTAGATAGAGCATAGTTTGACAGTAGTAATAATACATGTGTATACCAGGAAAAGGAAATTCCGTGTTAGTATATCTACTGCTATGGTCGTACCATAATACAACGAAACACAATAATATATAAAAATCTCATGTTCATGAGAACTAAAAGTTTATTTTTTTAGAGAGTAAATGAACTTGTAAATACTTATTGTTTCTGGAAGCAAATTATTTCTTTTACGTTTTCTTTTCATTACTTCTCTAAATAATCAACAACAAGCAGACAATGAATAACACATGTGCACCACTTTACTGCAGTATTGATTGCATTTTTTATTAATACTGCAGCATGCACCGTGTTTATTGATTCAAATATTCTGAGCTCTTGTCGCATTCCTTAAGTATCTGCTACAAGTGTTCATGGTTCATGGCTCAACGACAGTGAATGTTAGTTAAAAATTAATGCATTATCGATGTGTTTTTCATAAGTTTTTATTGTTTCTAGTGAAGATTTTCGGTTTTTTAAAGCTCAATTGCAATTCTAATAGGACACGTACTCAGTGTACTCGCGAAGAAGACGTTTTTCTCCCATTTTACTTGTCCGCATTCTTAACCAATTTCTAAAAATTGCGTATGGCAACGAAAATTATTATCTAGATAACAGTTGAATCGTTTCCTTAACTTTTAAATACATACTATTTGTGAAAATTAATAATGAAACGTGTGAGAAAACTGCAGCTCATATGCTACGGAGTTATGCGAGCTATGGAGTTATGGAGAGAGCAGCATTCTTAACAAGTTACAAAAATTTTCTGTTTAATGCTGGTGTGGTGTATGGCAATAAGGCTTGCATTTTTGTGAAATAGATTTCATAGACACCATTCATGTCAAACTGTCGCTTATGAAGTATGGCACATGAATGTTCACGGTCAGTATACTGAAGTGAAAGGTTTTCTTCAAGTTTGATACAAAAAATATATAAGTCTATAGTAACACAAAAATTACTTGCTATTCGATAGATCCATTTCTTAACGATATGTGCGAATTTTTCGATCGATATCAGCATTTGTTTATTGTACGTAGAAATGGAAAATATCTATAGCTGATTTTTATATTCAGTGAAAACCTGTAACTAATTAAGGGAAATTTGTGAAAAGTATGAAAATAATTTGCTTTTTACTTCACTTTTTAAATATTTAAACAATGTCTTCTACAGGGTTTAACTGACTCCAACTGAAATATCAACTCGTTGTGCCATCGAATTTGTCGAATCATTTCTTTATACGAATACGAGACATGTTGGCTAGGGTATTCTTCGTCGTAATTAATTTGCATTCTACTCAAAATATAACTAAATATATTTAAAAGAATAGAATAATTCACAGTACACGAGAATGTTGACTGTAAAAAATATATATTTTTTCCAGTAACTTTCAAGTGTGAAATGAAAAGAATATTATTGGCTAACGTCTTCGTAATTTGCGCTGAAGGAAGAATAATGAAATGTGGATCCTTCCAATGCAGCTGGCGTCTGTTGACGAGGTGGAGGTGGTCAAGGCTGCTCTCCGATGCCTTTGGACATCACCCTCCCTGCCTCGCGCAATTGGCGCTTTGAAGTCGTCGTCATGAGGGCATCGGGCGTTACCCCGCCCACCCGCTCTCCTACCTGCCTGACGTCATTGCCCCGTCCCTCACCCCCACGCTCCGCCCATACAGCGCCCTTTGGCGAGCTTTAATCTCGACGCTGTGCAGAGGCGCTAGGGCGACGTACCCCGACCACCCCCACTCGACGCTCTAAATAAACAAAGCGGAGCCAACGCGGAGACTGGACAAGGGGCAAGACGCGTCCGATGGAAATCGCTTGTCCCTTCCGCTTCTTTTGATGCTTCCGGAAAAATGTCCTTGCGTCCTAATGAATTTTCATCGCGTTTCCCTACCTACGATACGGACTGGATCTAATGAAAAAGCGCGATCTTCACACGAATTGACTCAAATTATTTCGCACGAAACACAGTTTGTTCTGGTGAATCTCATTTTACAGCAGACCCTATTACAACGGACATTTTAACATACAGTGATAATTTAAGATAATGCTATTTTTTTCTTGCCTTGTTATGAGCTCTTGCGGCATCTCTGTTAGTTAGTTTTTGGAGGTATACGCAGCAAAAACAGAAGAAAATAAATTACTTTTCCTTAATATTGAAAAATAGCAATCAACATGAACTCAGACGTTGTTGTTCACAAATTTGATGTGGTGTATAAGTAAACATCTTTCCCATTAAACGTAATTGCAGGTAGTTTTTATTTGATCCATTAAAAAATTATTATAGCTATCTATTTCTATTCATTGATATTCACTTTCCATTACTTATGTAAACGAATTTATTGTTATAATGCGCACATGGTTTTATAATCTTCAGCTCCTATTAGTCCGTTGTAACAAGGTTATACATAACTTATATATTCTATCTTCTTTCTTAATTAAACTGTGAATGTCGACGATGACCATCATTCGCAAACATTAAATTATTTGCAAGGGGAAAATTTCACATTGGTGAGTTATCTCCGAATTACCTTACTGAGACATAGTTCCAAAATTTTCGAATCAGTCCTCCCATCAAAAACCTCGGAGTACAATCATCCTTGTCAAGGTGAATTTTTACTGCTACTTTTTAATTACAAGTAAGAAAAAAGCCTGCAGAGAATTAAACTTAGTCTGAGTGAACTCTCGAATATATCTGGGAGAAAAACTACTCCCTACATTGTCTACAAGTATAAATAAAACATATGAGTCGAGTCAAGTAAGACCAAATTACCTTATGTTCGAAATAGTTCGAAAAATTACCCATGGAGTTTGAAATTTGCATACCTCTTCAAATCAACATTCAAAATTAAATATAAAAAATCCCGATCCGAATGCTGAAACCCGAGCGCAGTAAATATACTAATAAATCGTTTAAAACCATTGTGTATGTTCTCGCGCTACAGACAATATGTGTAACCAAGGCAATACGTTTGAAAATTGCGACATCTTACATAATGATCTTTGTGAGGAAAAAGTAATGTGAAACTACCTTGTAGAATATTTTCTAGTCTATCAATATTATAATACCAGTTTTTTAAATAAAGCTAATTGTTAACGAAAAATGACATTTTTAAACATTTATTTTGAATAAAAATTTGAACTTGAGTCATGTTGATGGGGGATATTTTATGTTTCATTTCAAATTATGATATAAAGTTGTATACTAATATTTAACTGTATCGAAAATTTTTTGTGGTTGAATATCTCTTTCGACAAGTTTTAAACCCCCACAGACACGTCAAGACAGAACAAAACAAACAAACCATATCAAATAACCTTAATCAGCCTACTTACAAATTACTGCCACAATAAATACATCATGAAATCCGTTTGATTTAGAAACTAGTGCCCCCCTGATCCACGTAGGCTTCCTGGATAGAATAATGACAGAAAATGAAGACTAGGGATTACACATTGCTATTGGACTGTCAATAGAGATGCCGACCTCCCGCGAAAAAAAGGTAGACAGGTATTAATAGAATATGAGTTGGTGCCGACAGACGGTGTGAAATGGTCAAATTAAATCCCTTCACAATCGATGTATGAGAGCGGAAAAATACGTAATATAGACCATTGACGAATAAAAAAATTGTTAGGGTCAAAGATAACAAGGATGTTCTTAATTTATTTACCCTACAGAGACTAAATAATTACGCATTTTGTTTAAAAATACTTTGTTTTATTTTTTAATCCACATTGTCGCTTTCAAGAAACGAACGAAGATTAAGAATAATGGCTGGGAACCGGGGTTTCACTGAAGCTCATTTGATATTTAGATATTATAAAAAATCGACATAAATAAATGTAAAATAAAGTAGAATAGTGATAAAAAAATTTCTGAGTGGTACAACTCAAAATCCCTATCAAACATGTTTCGTATATCCGTGTACAGCATTACGTATTCAATTCTCAGTGAACAAAATTACAAAAAACAACATAAATAACGTACATAACTTAAATTAATAATTAATAATAAAAAACTTTATTGTCAAAAAACAGTTTTAAACACCGTATGACCACGTGGAGGACAAAAATCTAATTTACTCTCCGGAAGCAAGCAAGGGACCATCCCGTCAATTCCGATCAAGGACCCTTAGGCAAAGGCGGATTTAACATTTCAACACATTCCCAACAATAAAAATAAATCGGTATGCGTTATAACATTAACATAATACCAACAAATTTGTATTTAATAAAACACAAGAAAGTACGTATTATTATCAAACTATAGATTATTCACAAAGTATTGATGATAAATCGTAACTATTAAATAATACTGAATTCGAGGTTTATTATTTCAATAGATACTTTCCCTAGACAGGAGCCTAGCAAGTATGTATAAAATTCCACCTCTATCAGAAACCGGAGAAAAACACGTGCCATGATGGGGTTACATAATTAACGTACACAACCGTGAAAGGGTTGAGTACATATAAACTAAACTTGTATCAATAATGAGACACAATACAAGCATGCAGGAAAATAGTTTTGAAATTGTTATCAGACATTTTTAGAGTACTACAGCAATGGCGCGATAAAGTACAAGACTTTACTGAAGATCTTTTACTTTTATTTATTATACAGAATGTATAAGAAAAGTATTGCGATCGGTCGAAAATATAATTTTGAGATCCCGTCGGATCTTTACGAATCTTCGGATCTTTACGTGGATGACGAAATCAGAAATAATTTGAACCACTTTTCACCTATTTAATAGTGAAATAACGGAGGACGGGGGAACAAATTAGTTTTTAGATACTCGATTTTGAAAGAAAGAAGTTTACAAATAAATAGTTTGCGAGACACGGCGAAAATTTAAAAACCACATTTCACCCTCATTCACCATTTTCAAATTGGAATTTCAATGCTTCATTTCCTACTGTTCTTACAGTACAACAAACATCCTCTCAAAATTTCACGTTTCCATTTGTTTTCATTCTGTTTCTCTGCGTTGACGAATTATATTGAGTCAGTACAAAGCTACTTGTAAGTGTTGATAATATACTCAACAAAATCAATTTTTTCTTTCATTCACGTTGCATCACATATTTCGTATCACTGCCATGATGCGTTTGTGAAATGCGGTATAGATGCATTATACAATAATTCAGTGAATGAACATTTAATAAGGAATTATCCTTCTGAATAACATTACCAACCTTTCTAACATCACATTTCATCGTACTATTTACGTTTAAAAAAATCATGAAATCTGATGGACTTATGAAAATTTATCAAAAAAGCTTTTATTTGTGTAAACAAATATCAAAACAAATAATTAAACATTGATTTGAAAATTTGAACATTGATTGTCTATAAAGATCTGATTAACTATGAACATTTTATATTCTTGACGATATATTCTTCTATCAATTGTAATATTATATACTAACTTTCAAGGAAAAAATGTCTTAATTTTTACTCATAAAGTTTCGACCGCTGTTTGACCAGATGATGAAAACGCTGTGTGAAATCTTAAATCTTAAAACATGCTCTAGGCTATAAAATTGTAGTTTTATGCAACAAGTTTAAAGTAGACGAAGATTTAATTTTTCTCGTAACTTTTCGACCGCTATTTGACATTTTAGATGACGACCCAAATAGCGAGAGAATCTTTATCAGAAATATTAAAACTTTGTGTATTTAAAAAGTCGTATATAATACTACAATTTTATAGTTTTGTTAAGGTAATTTGTCTTAGGGATTCCTTTATTGTGTGTTCAGTACGTAAACCAAATATTTCGGCATAAAACCTTAGGAATGTTTTGATCCTCCCCACTGGATTCTAGAACGGTGTGAATAGGTTGCGTTGTGTTGGGAATGGCCGTCGCCTTCATGATTACAATGAGTAATCTGCTTTCATCGTTTGCTATAGCAGCGGCACATCGAGATACAAGCGGAGGGAGAGTTCATTTCAACACGTGGGGAAATCCAACCGTTTGCCAAGCAAACGGATCGAACCCACGTGTTTTAAAGGGCACTGTGCGTGCGTTCTATGGGAGACAACATGCCATCAGGAGGGCGAAAAAAAAAAAGATGATGTTCATACACACTATCCATCCTTTCATGGGATGTGTAACGACTTTTGTTATCCATGAGGTTGCGGATGGATACCGTTACCAACATAGGTTCAAACGACTCGCTGCCATCATGGGTATAGTGGTGAATAAATAAAAGTTCACAAGGGCCAACCACAGGACAGTGGCAGATCAGAAATTCACGAATGCGTCGGTTGTTAATCGCATGGAAACGAATACAACGCGAATAAATTTCTTGGTACACGAACACGGAATTGTTATCAAAGTCATTTATTTTTTATACAGCTGATTTTTTTTTCAAAAAAAAAGTGAATATTGCGTTGTACCCTTTCAAAGTAAGTTAAATCAAGAAACCATTAATCATGCTAATTTATATTCGTGTCTTGCATTGTGAAGCAATTGTGTCGTATTACTCAATTTTTTCCTACATTTTTCCCACTCTCTTAATGACACGTTCTCTCTCATTTTACTTAAATTCCAAGTATACATTTTATAAATCCAACTGATGTAGTATTCGATTGTTTTATCGATTATATTTGTACTCATTACTTATTATTGTATGTTAAATTAATGTTGACGTGGGAAAACAAAAAGGCATTGCTAAATTTTATAATTAAACTTTTGGGTCCTTTCATAACCCAAAACAATTATAGCACTGAAAAATTCAAAACTGTTTATTTTCGTATCGCTGGGTACTGTACTGAAAAGTGGAACAAATTTCTATTTTCCAAGCTGAAGTGGAAACTGTAGCTCTAGGCTAGCAGAGGCCAGCGATTTATTATTATTATTATTATTATTATTATATGTTTAATGGCGAGGTTCAGGTGACGAGGCTTGCTCTTTCACCTAACCCTGACTTGGGAGGTGGAATTGGAAAGGAGATATGTTGGGTTGCCGATGAACTTATGATACCAAACCGTCATATGTGTGGACTAGTTGAGGGAAAACCCAGCTGAAAACCTTACCCAGTTCGGCAGAACGGGCTCAATGGTATCGTAGAAGCGAAGACGATACCACGAGACCACGTGTTAATATCATATCACAAAGTTAATCATGATATATTCATCTGACTGCTCTGTAAGTAAATGAGGATTGGTTCGTATTATATTAGTAATCATTTAACCTATTTTCATAAAAACTACATTTTTAACAGGTAAAGAAACAAACGTGTGATTGAATTCTATCAAAACTATTAAAAAATCATTGTGTACGTTCTAATTGGAACTTCATAGAAATGATCTTTTATTAATGTTACTAATTTATGTAAACTATTATTCTATATGTTTACCCTTTGAGACTGCTGTATGTTATATTCTATGATCATGTTAATTATTATGCATTCACCACACCATATCGCGGCAGTTGGTCACTCATCATGAGATGTGGTGCTGCATTTTTAGTCTAGGCCACGCATGTAGAGACTAAACGTTGTGTATATTTAAATCATTTTTGCATATTTAAGATTTATGTTTCATTAAATTGAATTATCTTAAATTTCAATACACTGCACACTTAAGAACGTAGAATTCTGTTTACACTTTTATCTATTAATATAATAAGCTCGCGTTTAATCAACCATTTTAATATGTTTATTTTTTATATTAACTTTAGTTAAAATTAGAACAATGTAAGTCCTAATTAGTAATGGTCTCTTTTTTTAGACTATTGTTCAGTAATTATTGGCTAGTCAGTTTATTCTTCTGAGTCCAAGGAAACGTAATTCTGTGGTCTGATACCTATCTTTAATGTAGGAATTTATACGTCGGCCATTCTTACTTTGCACTTGGATTTGTCGAGCTCATCCCAATTTTTCCGGAAAATGACAACGTCGCTCCCCTGGCTGTCTGCGGTTGACCCACTCCCGGATGTTATATGACCCCATGAACCGATTCGCAGTTCGTACAGTTCTGTACATTTGTGATATTCGAAGGTCGAGTTGGCGACTTTTCCTTGGGGGTCCGGTCGTACGTTTCGCAAGGGGTGGATACTGCTCATCCATGACAATGAACATTGCTTGAGGACTTTAGTGGCTTCATCCCCTAACGCCTGAATTTGCTTTATTCGACTTTGACTGAAAAATTGATCTGCGAAGAACGAGCGAAGGGAGACCAAGACAATGCAGCGTTGCAAGATTATCAAAATCCCAAGTGCAAAGTTGGAACGGCTGACGTATAGTCGTTAATGCAATGATCCACAAATATTGTAAGAATGCGACTTCAGAAGGAGAATTTCGTAAGCGATAACATCGATAGATCAAGAAAAAAAATCCCCGAGGATTATCTCCTAGATTAAGAATCATTCAAAAAAGAAAATGGAGCTGTTAGTGAAAAAGGTCTTCATCAAGTCGTACTGATACTCAAATATATTGTTATTATGTGATAAATGTCTTGAAGACGATTAAAGAAACGTTTTTTCAGGATATTTAGGAATTTTTATCAATTCATATTGATGAAAACATTATAAAACGAATACTTTATGGTGATGGTGATACATAAAAAGAGAAATTCCATATACGTAAGAACATGTAATTTTAAAAACAATATAGTACTTCTGTTATGGATTAAACATCTGTCTTCATGTCAACAAAACCTGGAAGATATTTCACTAAATTACAAACATCAAGTTTCCATCTTTTATCTTGAACTGAATAATAACGCAATTGGAGACCATCTATCACAATATTTTGAAAGCCGCTACAACTCTAAATCTTTGTCAACAACGTATGAAAAAAATTGTTGTGTAAAATTGTTCTCTACTCTTTAAGTTCACATTGAAGTAAAGTAAATTCTGTACGTATTGTTTTCATACGATACAGTTCGTTCGCGTATGGAATACTAAGTGTCTTTATGTCGAAATGGTTAATGTAGATATATAAATAATTTATTCTCAAAACAGCTAAAACTACGTATCACCACGTGGAGGACAATAATCTACTCGTAATTTACTAGAATAAATCGTGACGAGTGGAAATAACGTACATGATCTAACCAAGGTAGAGAGTAGACCAAAAAATATTATTATGAATAATAAGAAACAAGAAGAAGCAAGCATTGCAATATTTTTGTATTTCAATCTATAATTAATTTTTCTATGAAATGTAAAAGTTGTTGAAGTTGAATAATTTCACAAAATATTTTTACTTGAATATTTAATGCGATAATTTAACCGACTAACTTTTTTTCTGAAGTCAATAAATTCTTTGACATTATAGAAACAATACAACAATTGGAAGGTGTTAAGTGTGGTTTTGAAGATATATTCAATGCAATATCTTCTGTTTCTTTTGGAAGATTTTAATAAAGAAGGATTTCGCAATGGAATAGCTCTTTTTGTCAAAGGTTGGTTTAAACACTCGCACGATGAATTTTGTCTCGAGTGTTGTGTTCACCAACAAGTCTTGACAAATAGCACCATTTCACAAATATTCGGCGAATAATTAGGATATTTTATTCCCTAAACACAATTATTTTATTCCCTAAAAAGAAAGCGTGCACAAAAATTTGTGTTGAGAATGATCTTTACGTTTAATGAACCAATATCTAACGGAGACAAATTTATATCTTTCAGATATAGAAGTGTATTTATCTCACTTTTGAATACACAACATTGTATACACGTGTTAGCATTCGTCTGGTTTTGAAGCAATCCTCCCCTGGAGTGCCCCAATGGCCGCGAATGGCTCCCTCAGTGACCCATTTACGGAAGTGTGAAGCTGCGCAACCAACAGATGCGTATCGCGCAGTGGAGTGTTTGAATAGCCGCAGGGAGCGGGAGGAGGGGACCTGGTTGCTCCAATCCCGCTTCCCCGCTCCGAGTCTACGTCCGTCTATGGAGGGGAGTTCATCCGAAAGACTCCGCGGGGATGTGGTCCCGGGGACACGGAATAAGTGATAATGGGAATTTATTTAGCATTATGACGGGTTGTGCAATGAAATATTATAATTAATATTTATATTATAGACTTGTTTATTCCATGAGAATCACGACCAAAATTATCTGATGGACGAAAATAATATCACTATTTGCTCTTTACTTTTTTCATATTCCGGCATACTGGTTTTGTATCTCTTGCGTGTCATATGGTCTGGTGTAATTTGTTAGTGCTAATAAGCTAGATGTTCACGATCTTTAAACCCAAGTAACAACAATAGCAATAGTAGGAGTAATAATTATAATCAGGAACACGCCTGCGAGTAAATAATAATAACAATAAAATAGTCACAAGGTTTCTAAACAGTGATATTGCATGAGGTGAGGATGCTTGGTATACCTTGCACACTTCATGAATCCAACTACAAGTTGTGAAAACAGAAACAGAAGATAATATTAATAAATAATTAGTTAACTCACCTATGCTATTGAATGCTGTGTGTCTTATGCAAAAAGCAATGAATATTACGAAAGTGAATAAAAGTTGCTCTTCATTGCAAGTCTGTCATTTATTTTTATCACAAATTTCAAAATGAATAATTTAAATCCCAGATTCTTTGTTGTTTTTCTTTTTTTGTCGTCGAGAATGTTGGAATAAACAACTTACTCTTGATTACGATATTTTGCATTTGAAAAGCAAAAGCACCAAAATGTGACGAACACGACGTACAGTTTTCTAGAACTATGTTCCAGTATTTAAAAAAATTAAAAAAAAGATTTACGCGATGGAAAGGTATTTCAGGGTTTTTTAGTTTCTTATTGGAGAAACATGTGCTATATTCAAGAATATTATTCGAAGATAATAAAGAATTTCCTTTTTACATTAAAATATTTATCAATTGGAAATAATTAATATAAATGAGACGAGTAAGATTTCGAAGCAAAATTTATAATAACGAACCATAATAATATGTTCTATTTGAAAGAGAACACGAAAATGACTACACTTCTTTAGCCCTGACACATGAAAGCGTATGGTAAACTATTCGTGAATAACTTTATTCTCCATTGTATAATACAATGCACTTTTCATAACTGTTCAGATGCCCTTTTTACATTGTTAGTGCTAAATATGGAACAAAATGAAACTTACCTACAACTAGATTATTCACGTATATATAATTGTCTTGCTACATAAAAGTAAGCATTCATATTTTCATTCAGAATAATACTTAGATTAAATTTGTTAAATTATTAAACTGGGTTGACCTAGTTTCAATGAATAGAATGGGTAATAGATTTAGATGCTCCGTTGTGGCTTGGAACGGCGTGCGTAGCGCCCCTGGTGTTGACGGCTATAAACGTAGCAGCCGTGAGAGCTATTCCTGGCTGTCCGGTTCTTCACCCTCTGCCCTTTGCACCCTTCCGTGACCGTCGAATGTATTCTCCGCTGCCTGTATGGGCGCTTCCCTTCACGGGATATGCTATCAGCAGCGGCCTTCATCTTAAAGGGACCGCATTCTATAATTAATACAGGTTTCAATCGTTTAACGAGGAAAATACAGTTGTTAATTAAAAGTAATAATGACAGAAGACGACCAAAGGACCAAGAACTCAGGACGACATGGACTGAGAAACTATCCATACACCGATATCATAAACAACTTTTTTAGTTTTACAAACGAAAGAAAAAAATGTATAACTACTGGTAATATGAATCATTTATCAATGAATCTTGAAAATAATTGTCTTTAAAGGTATTATTTTTTATGATATTTGAGATAAAATTTACGTAACAATACACTGTTCTTGAGAATTTTCGTTAGTTTTTACTGGTAAGAAATTAATATCGTACATACTTTGATTTAAATTATGTGCTCTTTTTTGTTCGCTCTTCCCAAATTAGATTGGAAACTCTTACTCTTTGATAAAACGATTTCAATTTCTCGCCTGTATTTTAGATTAAAAGTATTTTAATGGACATATTAGTCTTCTTCGTGTGCTAGTGGTGTGGACACAAATAATTTTCAGTGATAAATTTCATCTTCTCTCTTTCATCTGAAAATCGTTTTACATTTACTATTTTTCAAAACGCGTCTAGATGTTAAAATATAGTTACAACGAAAGTGATGTTTGTTGTTAAGGAATATTATCGTATTTAATTTGCTCAGAACTGTGACATTTTGATTTTGTTCTTCACATGTTATTTTTGTTGACATTGAGGAATGGCATGACATCACAACACTCGTCACTGCCGCGTGGATTCACGTGACGAAATCACTGCCAAGTCAAATCATACGAAGCCCTTGAGATAAGTGATCAAATTTCCTATTCATCAACGCCGTTGTCGTGAGAAGAAAGTGAAGTGAAACAACGTTATGCATTGACATCTGTCGGTTTGTCTTTTTCAACAGTATTTAAATCAACCGTCAATGGAAGTTGGCATTTTTGTGCACTATCCTTCTTTTTTATTTAACTTGAACAATCAAACTCTGTTCCTTTTTTTGTAAATGACTCAATTAGACTCTCATAATTCTACAATACTTTGAAGTTATTGTAATATTTTGTTTCTAATTTCATTTTATATGTGAGAAATCTAACGAAAGGAAGAAGAGATATTGAGTTTGAATGAAATATTTTCTCATTAATACAAAGTGAATAGAATTAGTCCTGCAGACGAATACAGTCGAATATAAAATAAAGTATACGGAAATCCACTCCGAGTAGATTATGTATAAGAAACATGTCTACATGTTTGCCACCTCTCGTTACTTGACAATGGAGATACGCAAAGAGTTGAAACTTGCATCTCAGTGTGACCTCTATACACTTAATTGAACTTCTTCCTTACAAATTCCTGTTACTCATACTTCTAGAATTAAACGGGGTTAATTTATGGTAAAATCGTCACTCACTCGCTGATCAAATGTCGGTAGCTAAATAGATTAACTTTGCTAAGCTGAAAGGCATAGTAAGTCTAAGGACACTTGCAGAGGAAAGAGAATACGCTCATAATCAGGAGGGAATTCAGTATGATACTACTTTATAAAATAGGGATTGTAAGTAATGCAAAGTACTAACATACAAAATGTTGTGAGATCCCAACAAATCGTTTTATGTAAATATATTGTGTTTGAACACTTCATTTAAGATGAAAATAAGATTACAAATTATGAAATGAGTCTTCGATGTCAAGCAATAAATAAGAGTGATATAGTCTTGAGGATTTGGTCAGGATTTAAAGAAATTTCTTGCTTCCAAGGAGATTTCCTTAGTCCTAACATATTCCTCGATATATAATATAGATAATCTAAGTGGTAAAGGATTATATTATTTTATGAGTGATGGTGCTTATTTTGTTCTGAAGCATTACTTTTGCTGTTTATAAATTAACTGGCTACTCTACCTCTTTTATTCACTAGCATCTCAGACTCTTTAAAGTTAACCTATTTACAACTCGCAACATTTTGCCATTTGTATAGGAATATTATAGTGGCATTTTCTAATTCTCTATCCATTGCTTCAGGATGTGTATGAATAAATTTGATGAGCATGCTTTATGATTGAAGTATAGTAATCGAAAGTTAAAATATGAATATTCACTTAACTAGATGAAATATATGTAAAATAGAGGAACATATGCAACTATTCCCTTAAAATGAGATGTTATTGCCAATGTAAATCACTCAAGTTATACAGAATCATTCGTTTTAATGGAGCATTTTATTAAATTTTCATTGGTTTCATCGCGTTCTTTCCGGAATTTCAAATCTCGGTCGACGCTTCAGTGCAGGTCAAGTGACTGACACGAAAAATACATTTGACTCTTCGAGAGCTAAGAACTCTCGACTTCCACCGAGCGCTAGTGAATCCCCAATTGTTGAAAGTAAAAAGGGGCAAAGATCTTTAATAATGATGGAAAGAGTAAAGTGGTTTAAGTCGAAAGTTTAAACTATAAGACAAAGGGAACAAAATAAAGCATATCGAGTTGTACAAGATATTAAAACATTCAAATACGCATTGTATAAGAAGACTACTGACATATTCTGAAGATACATTATAATTTGTATCTGTGAAAATGTATAATAAGAACCAAACAGTTGTCTAGTATGTTACAAATATCTTGATGTTCTAGCTTCACTCTGGTAGTAGTGGTGTGTAGTTTAGACAAAATTGACATTGTTTTTAGTTAATCGTAAAAAAAATCAGTACAAATATATTATCAGGCGTTATATTGTCGAAAAAAATGAATTAAAAAAAAATAAATTTATACTGAGGGATTCAAATCATGGATCTTGTGCTGTCAAGTAGTGTTACCTGTTATCGATGTTTGCAATTTATGAATTAGGACAATTTATGTGTTATTGAGATGTATAATACAAAGATATTCTACTATATTTGCCTCAAGGAAAGAATAGAGGGGGTAAAAAGGATGGTCAGCGCTCCGTTATCCCGTATTTTCTTTTATTCACGGCTTCAATAAAACCGTGTTAAGAGTAGTCGGTTTTCGAAATGTGTGAGAAAATTAATTCATTTTTTTTTGTGGGGCTTTAGGGCTCGTCAACAGCGAGGTCATTAGAGCCCTTAAAACTTGTACAGGTAGGGAAAATGCAGTTACGCACTAGGGAGAGCCAACATGACTCTCCCCGCGTGTGGGACTCGCCGAAAGACTCAGCCATACCCACTAAAAACCCTCCTGCATTACAACTCAAAACACAAATTCCAACGTATCACATGACTTTACTAAAAACATTTTTAAAAAAAGAAGAAGAGGAAAGAGGAAAATGAAAGATACCCTAGCCCTAATAGCGTCGGGATCGAAAAGAACAAGAGGTGACCAAGGGAGGTCAGAAAAGAGAAAGGAAGGAGCATGGCACAAGTAAGTGGAAGTAATGCCAGACTCAGCTCGGGGCCCCGTGTTCGCCAAACACGTACTTACTAGATGTAAGTCCCCTGGGAAATCAATTCAGAGGTTGGACAGTGACAATAACAGTATTAAAGCTCCAGCTCTTGAATGTAATTTCATTTTATTGGAAAACGTGTCTATGTTAACCCTGTTTTGGACTCACCAAATCTATCTTGATTTCCATAAGCATAAATATTAGATTATTCAATTTATCATCGTTGAAAAATGTGTTTTTGAAATCATTCCGAAGTTTTGATTTTTCACTAAAATTAATAAAATCTTTGATTAATGTTATCTTGAAAGGCAATAAAAGAGTAATAGTTGCAAGACAATTTTTTTTTTGTTTTACTTCGAAAAGACATGCATTTTTAAATCTTCCGACAGCAAAATAATTTTTTGATTTTGAATAATATTTTTTCTTTTATTTTAAAAATGTGGTTTTCAACCTGGCAGCCAAGGCCTGTTCTTAAGGGTATCGTGGTCGAAGATGCTATCAGTTACTTCCTGATCAACCTGACCTCGCTTCTACAATCGATATCAGAAACGTGAAGGGAAAAAGCGGAAATACGAGTTAATCACGGGAGTATCACGAAAATGTCTAAAAGCGGAAGATCGACCGGTGTCTCGAAACGATACGTTTATCTATTTTATATGTATATTGAACATTACGTCTACAAAAATTCTCCATGTGACATTCATCATTCGGTGACCGAAGTGTCGCGAATGGAGACGAGTACAATGAAATTGACTATTGCAACACAGATGGGGTGTGAAATATTAAATGTAACACCTGAGGAATGACTAGTATCTATCATCAATGGGTAGGACTTTCCAACCTGCGTGAGAGACGTCCTTCCTTTGTCCCATGTAGTGTGTATCATGCCTGTAAGGAAAGTTCAAAAGACACTCCAAATTTAGAAAAACTATTTCTTGAGAAAAACTATGAACACTTTATGCCATGGGGCAGGGGAGTGGTCTTGTCGTGGAGATGAGTATGTGCAAAACACGGAAACGATTGATATAGAACATACTATATTGCATATTGTTGTAATAAACTATATAAATTCAAGTACACGCTTGAACTATTACTGTCTACAGAATGTCTTTTATGGACATTCAGCATGTACAGTCCTCATAGCTTCTGAATCTTAATGACTTAAATGGAAATGCAATAAATACGTGGACGTGTGCAATTGTAGATTCACGTCTCACACCGCGACAATGATAACTCTGCGTAAAGATTAACTTAATCTTTGGCATAAAAGTGGGAATGATCTATAAGTCATGTGTGTTTATTTTTTATATGATTTGATTATTCTTTTAACGCTTTCGGTTCTTAAATTCCTCTTTAGTTTATAAATTCGAGTATGTTTTCTTTTCTCCACAGTAGTATGAAGTTATGAACAATTATATTTTTTTAATAAAATGTTTTATTTTTAATTTTTTTCTTTATCGAATGTAAAGAAATTATCCCAAGATAATGTTTAAGACGGAGTATCTCTTCATTTGATAAAACAGTAAATAGAATGTGTGTATTATTTCATGTTGGGTATGTACATCGAGAGAAGCATTTCTATTTCACTGTTTTTCTTTGAATAGAAAGATATTTTTCCTCATGAAGTCTACTAAACAACCATATAAAGGTGTACTGTTGTGCCAAAGCAAGAAAATACTGTTTTCGAGAAATATTTTAAAAGAATTTTTTTCTTGAAATATTTATCATACAAGTTGCGATAACGAATTCCTTTACTAATTTGCTCCAACACTGATAGTAAACTTTGCAATGTTAACATCTCTTCTGTGGAACAGTATTTCTAATAAAAGAGACCAGTAGTTAAACCAAAATGATTATTTTTAATACTTTTCAGAAAGAGATTCTTTGTTATATTTCATACTAGATTAGTACCCGTGGCTTTGCTTGCCTGATATATGTGATGCTTGCTGAATTATCCTTTTCTAATGTCGCAGATAGCTACTGTATGTTTTGTTCATAAATGTTGGTGGTCTGGAACTGTTGATAAGTACTGTTATAAGTACCTTTACTTTTGTAAGTATTTTTCTTTTTCCTTCCATCGTCAAGGACAAAATGATTGTGTTTTTCAAACAAATTAAGGTCAACTGCGTGACTGATGATTAGTGCGAACAGATAAACGCAGTTCGAAGTCTAAGAAAATATTTTGAAGTCATTCCCAGACAATAATTAATTGAGAGAAGAGTAGTTAACAGCGGTGAAAATAAACGCTTTGGTGTCATTACATGTTGACTTTTGAACTACTTGTTGAAATTTAGTTTGTACCAGTTTATTTGTAACACCTTATTTGTTCTTTAAACTTCATTTAAATACTTCATGTTACGAGAACTGAAGTTTTTTGAAAAAAAATTACACCTTTCACATATTTTACTACTTTCTTCACTAAATATCTATTGTGTTGATTGAGTAAAATGAAGGATACGTGTTAAAGCAATTTCGAGTTAATAAACAAACAAATGGATACAGTCGAAATGGCTTCAAAAAAGTACACGAGTTTAACTTTTAATTCCTTTTTTTAAGTGTCAGAGAATTAAACAGAAACGATTGATACCACTAGTTTTGTAATCTTCGGAATATTAACTGTTTATCGAAATTCATGAAAGTGTTCTTTGATTAGAACAATTAGTGTATGGGAAAAGAAACAAAATTAATAGTAGATCATTTATGTCAACCTCAATACATTAACAAAATATTAACATCCTTTTTTATTATCGAGGAGAGTGTTATAATTTCAGAATTAAATAATCACAGGACGATGTCAAAACATTTGTCGCTTCGCATCTTAGCATCCGACGCAAGACACGACTTTTCGCCCTCCTCTGCCAGTCAGCGCCCCTGGCGGTGCCGAGAGGAACTGTGTAGTTGCCTGCGTTGACGCCGGCAGCGCCCCAGGACGTAACCCGCTTGTATTGCTCGTGGCTATAGCCATTCAGCGCGATGTTTTGCTGTTTTCGTTTTGCAGCTCCGACCTTCAGAAAGGAGTCTTTCCGTGGTTCTTTCCATGGATTTGGTCTTAAAGACGGAGAGAGAATGGCCATGGGATTTGGGATTTTTCAGCTCATATTAGTAGTAGTGTCAGCCATATCCCTCATCCCTCACTGTGCACAGTGTTCTCGATTTTTATGATACACAATAATTTTCAATACAGTGAACTATATCGATCGAAGAAAACATCTATTTTTTTAAAAGTACCAAAAGAACACGCCTTAAATGTAACTCAGTATAACCTTGTATAATCGTCCTTTGTGTGATTAAATTATATAGTTATTAATTTATTGCAAAATAGCAGTGTTGGGAGACAATGGGCATGGAAGAAAAGGAGCTAAATAAGACATCCGACAATGTGTGTATTTTACAACAAACCCTTGTGTTAATTAATTAAAATCTTAAATTTACGTCAGAAAAACATGAACATACTATACAAGGAAAATACTACAATTTCCTAGTATTTTGAATGGGTATCTTGTTGATAATTTGTGAGAATTTTGTGTTCAGAGGAAACGGAATGTCCGATCACATATTCAAATTGTGATTATGATAAAGTGTTTTCTTAAGCTCCCTACCTATGACGGTAACTAAGAGAGATGGTGATTGTGTGTTGGGGGTGGGGACTATTGATGTCGAAATCGCTAGTTCCAATAAAAAAATTGATCATGGGGTCGTTTTCTAATTTTTGTTGCTATTGTCAAAAAAACACTTGTTTCCGCCACATGTTTTTTTCCACTGCCCCAGTTGTAATCCTTTTGTCGACTTTACTGTTATCATAATAATATAGTGGATTGTAGTTATTGATTAGAGCTCGTCATTGTGTATAGTAATATTTGTGATATTCATGCTAATGATGGAATTTAAATGTTCGTTATCGTCTCCGTAGCTTGAAGTTTGATTCATTATGTATGATGTAATGAGTGACAACGGTATTGTTGGATCCACAGAAGGATAATTTGTTATGGGTTTTGGAAGTATGTTGGTTGAGTATTTCAAACATTAGGAAGGAAGATCCATTTCCTTGTGTGAAGATCGTGAATGGAAAATAGATACATGAGTACGTTATGGTGGTAGGCGTATTAGGTCTCTTCCACCCCATTTAGTTTAATATGTTCCAAAGTGATGAAACCCTGTCAAAAAATATATTCAGCCTCGGGAAAATTCCGATAGAGTTGAATACAGTTACCATCGATCTGACTTTGCTAAAAATATTCAGTACTTTTTCGAAGATGAATGTCTATTTTGTTTGGTGTCTTTCCGTGCGGATAAAATGTGATGGTATGAATTGCGCCTTAGATTCTGAAATGGCTTAACTGCCCAATATTCCATCTTTTTCTACCAACTATTTTAGAGACTTCACGAAGTAAACGATTGATTATATTTCGTGGATTGTCTCTCACAGATGAATATAAGCAAAATATTTATCTACGTGAAACTAATACAAATCCAGGGATTGTTCATCTTCTGTTGATGTTTGTTCTTTTGTTGATCATTCTATGATGATTATGTTTGTTCAAGATTTATTTACGTCAATAAGGCGTACATCGACATTTTGTGTGAAACTTCACTTTTATTGTCCAATGTTACGAAAATAGTAAATAACCCTTCTATATACTTGTCTTTCCTTCAAGTGTATGTGTGAAACGTATCCGAAACTAAGCACTGAAATATTTTCAAATTATGGTTAATTTTCATTCACTGGAAGTAAAGCTATATTTTAAAAGACTTTATCCATAGGTATATTATTGAACTTCTTTAATTATTAAAGGTTTGCGAGCGTGTTCGGGACATATCCTGTAAAACATGTGGAAATACGTGTTTCAGTATCATTAGTATCTAATAAAAAAATTTACGCTAAAAAACGCAAGACATTCAGCCGTTTTATAGGTGGATAGTTAAACATGTGGTTCGTATTGTTTTTGTGACAATTTGTTCTTTTATTTGTAATATACAATTTTGAACTTCTCTCTGTTGCAGACAATGAAAAGCGTCCTTTTCAGCTTCCTTCCTCGTGTATTGTCTCCTATAAATTCCTTTNGGGGGGGGGGGGTACGGCTTAAACTCTGGATCTGAATTCGGCCACTTTCCTGCGTAATCCTTCCCTCAGGGATGCCCACGTTTCCCTCGTCCCAAAATCGCTTGAATTTCTGCAACATTTCATTATCTGCAACAGAGAGAAGTTCAAAATTGTATATTATAAATAAAAGTATTTTGGCATCCAGACTGTAAACTCCATGAAAAGAAAAGTTTGCATGTGACAATTCATGGAAATTCTCTTGCAAAGTGAATCAACAATATTAAAATTTACTTATACCGTAAAATATTTAAAAGTATAACTATGATTATGCTTTTGAAGTTATGTAATTAAATCATTTATGTAATTAACTCTGACTTCTACAAGCTACACTTCGAAGTAAGTCACTATCGAAATTTTGGATACATCTAAATTTTATTGAATGTTTCAGAGGTCCTTATCAATTTTATATTTTCAAAGAAAAGAAATGATGTTCGGTCCGAAAGTTTGTAAAACCTTAGTTTCAATCATTATTATTAATAATAATAACAATAATTTGTAATTTCGGTGGAAATCTTAATATAATAATAGAGGAGAGTAAACATACATAAACTATTAAGCCTTATAAGTAAACTGCATTACGAATGTCGCTCGTACGCTTCGACCCCTGCGTTGCACTGTAATGCGTATAACACAAATGAGCGACTGAAACTATCATAATCACACTTCGTCACTCAAATAACCCAACAGAAACAAGTATAAACCTACAGATAAATTCAATAGGAAAACAATTTTATAGATTACAAAGGAAGTACTCAACATATTTATTATTTTCAAAAATTCAGTCCTGGCAATTTAAGCCAACTTATCGTTCTCCCTTGCAAAGTTCATTTCACTATAAGAGTTTAGTGGTGTTAGTCAAATTATATTACTATTAACGTCAATTATGTAATCTAATGAAATAAATAAATAATTAATAACTTACGACTTTACAGTTTACGTAGTAGTTCACGGCTTCATTATGTTCATTTTACTCACTACATTTATTTATTATTCGTTATTTTTTTATTTAAACTTTTCATTATGTTCCATTAAAAATCAGTTTAAATTAGTCTTCTCATTTTGGCCAACGTACCACGAAAACGAGCGTTGCTAAGGACAAACTGTAAGTATGGGTTTACTCGCCTGACACTCGTGATATGCATCGGGAGAGAGACCTGGTTGCAGCGAATGTAAACCATATAGGGATAAGCTCTCTCACCGTTACACAACCATGCAGACTGAGACAAAGCTATAAATATATTATCCCTACCGGGAATGGAACCCGGGTTGTCCTCGTGGAGAACGTTCATGCCAACCATGAATTACAGATATTATTTGTGCATTCAAGAGCAATTATTTGTGCACTGACCATTACTAAGCGGACGAGAGCATGATTTATACTAATAAAAGTGATTTATTTAGAAAGTCTGTTTCATGGAAATTGGAGAAACTAATTGATGAAATTATTTGAAATTTCAAAGGACATTTCTTAAGGGTTGTTGCAATTAAAATGCAAAGTATGGTTCATATTGATGAATGGCGGAAAAACAATTAAAATTGGCTTCAAATCGGTAGATGAGAATTTTCACTCACATGACTGTTGACTGTGAAGCCAGCCAGAGTTCTCTGCCAGTGTGTCTGCGTGCACTGTGTGTATGTTCGAGTTCGATTGCGTTACGTGAGGCGGACAATCCACTGAACGTATAATCGACGTGAGCGAATTGTAGAAGCAAAATTGTACAAAGGCTGTGGAGGACATTGTTTTCAAGTTCATAAACTGAAAAATTTAGAGAGTGTCCCATTCAACTTTCCAATTATCATTGATGACAAAAAAGTTCATGGCACTAAACACCCTATATTAACAATTTAGGAAAACAGAAAAGCACTTCAAAAAGAAATTATAATATAAATAATAAACAAGATGATATATTTAAAAGACCAATTGGTTTCAAAATTTTGACCATCACAATTCACAGTACACTCCTGACCATCATATCCGATCATTCAAGTACAAATTAAATTAATTATCTTCCATTTTACACGCTTTTCAATTACCTTACTGGCTGATCTAAAATAGACGCCCACAAGTTAACTCATATTAGCGAAGTAAATTTTCGTTGTATCTCGAGAACGGTGCGAAGTGCGGAAATGCGGTTTAGCAATCTCTACGCAGTCATAAGGATACTATGCATATTTTCAAAAATTTGAAATTTAAGAAACCGGAAGTGGAGCGCGGTGAGTAAATGCAGTCGATATGAGTTGTCCAGAAATAGGCTTCTATATCCAAGCTTTAAAAATCAAAACTCAAGTTTGGTTTCGATGCTTCAATTTGCTCGTGAGGTATCAGGGGAGCAAAATTCTTAACATTCATGCACACATACACATACGACACTAGACATCATCGCCAAAATTTGACTATATACTCCTCTGGAGCCAATTCGTAATGTAAGAATTAATAAATTTCAATTATTATTAAATATATCAGAATTATATGAATTTAAAAATGTCCGTTGGTGAGAGGAAGAGTACAGAAAAACGTTCGAGCATTGTAGAAGGCAAAGGAGGGGGTCTTCACCACCCCGAAAGAGCGCTGGGTTGATGCTATTTTGTTTGAAAAAGGTCATAAAACTAAGTGGAATGGGAAGAGGTCGACAAAGACGAAGTTATTTTGGTCATGACGTGGGTGGCGAAAAGAAGTAGTAAAGTACGCGGTGGGCGTCGGTAGGTTCAACGGAAAATTACAGAAATACATTTTGAAAGAATGGAGGTAAAAGTTAGGGAGAGACAGCGAGTTTAAAGAGATAACTGCGCAGAACGCATGGCGTGAAAACAATTGTAGGGAAAGCTCTTTACAAATTTAAAGGGACCGCAACCGACGGCGACTAGGTGGCAAGGGATGGGGGCCCAACCATCAGAACCACAATAACAGAATAAAATCTCTAAAAGCTGCGATCGTTGGGAGTAAGACGCAGGCGCGGCGGGTGTGAAAGCGTGATGGAAGCGTGGGCGACGGTTAGAACGCCGATCATGTTTAGACATGAAATCCTTTATTAGAAAAAGCGTTGATGGGAGAAACGATTGACGGACACGTCGCCATTGCGGCAACGGGATTTCTTAAACAAGAAACATTTTGATTGGCCTAAAGCTTCCACTCGTTGTTGAAATTCACCGAATCATACGAACTCCGCATGGAGTGGGAATTTCTCAAAATTGGCAGAAGCTAATCATGTGACATTCAAAATTGGTAACCATGTGAGGGAGCGTATTAGGAGAGAGTGGGGAGTAGTTAATAAAAACGGACGCAGTCACTTTGTTTGTATGCCACTAGAGGGGCAATAGGGACTCTCTTTTCGTCGAAAGTTCGCACTTGAGATTCGCTTCAAATTTGCTTCGAGACTGCTTCGCAGCTCATATCACGCCGGTCAGATCACGCAGCTCAGATCACTTCATTTTGAGATCATTACGAGTCAGATCTATTCGTTGCATTTTGCAGTATGAGATCGCGAGTGAGACTTTTCAAAGTTAGAGTCGAGCACATCGCTTTTAGATCGAGATGATGTTCATCACGATCTCAGACTTAGCTAATTCACACAGCTAAACCAGTCATACAGAACATTGTTTTACGAAATTTTATTAAGTGAGCTCTTGTCTCATCCGAGGACCAGTAACGATTAACAATTCGTTTCGCAACATGTGGCGATACGAGGGACTTGTTCGCGTTGCGTTCAGCGAAGGAGTACTTTCAAACATGAATGGAACGAAGGCGCTGAGCGCGGTGAGTCCGGAGATTGGGGAATCCCGGTGGGAGCTGATTGTTCCCGGAACCAAGGGGCTGGTCTACTGAATGGTGGGTTACCGGGCGAGGAAGGACGCACAGGCCAGCTGATGCAGTTTCAAGGGCGCAGACTTCCGCTCCCAATGATTAGCACTTATCTTTTCATCAGAGGTCCAGGTAATGTGGATCGCTGGTTGCATCCAGTGTTAACCATAGCAGCGTCAAGAAGACCGTGTGCTCCGAGATCAAATAATTAAGGTCTACGCTCAGAACTGTTGATATGACGTTTCCTTTTTACGAGGGCTTCAAGAAGACAAGCGTATAATGTTTGTAAATTCATTTAAGGTTGTTAAGGTTATTAATTAACTGGCAATAGTTATTTACTAAGCTTCGAGATTCTGCTTGTTTTTTATGACGCTTTTGGGGGTTATTTTGTGCTGTTTTTGGGGTGTGAGCATGTTAGTTGTAAGACCATTTTGTAAATAGTAATGACTAAACAATTCAGTCACTTTGTTCTCACGATGCGTTTTCCTGGTTGGATGAGGGACCCTCTGTGTTGTTCTGACTTAATGGCACGTATCCATGTTAAGAATTGAGAGAACGAGCCAGCTAGGGCTTGAGATAATGAGGTAAGTGTGTAAACACTACCCTATTTAGATATTCGGTAATTAAGAACCCGTTATATTACAGTAAAGATTCGAAGAGATCTCAAAAACAGAAAATGTTCGACCGATTACAATTCGTTCCTTTCACACTCTGTGCAAAATTGGAAAGTAAAAATGAAAAACAAAGAATTCAGAGGTCTGAACTACGAGTTTTGTTTATTTCTGAGTTATGTGTGTGTTCCTTCTTCCTGGATTATAAAATAATTCGTAATAACGTAAATATTAGCATACAATACTGAAAACTGTGTAGGTTTCTTTAGTGGTATTTAATTTTAAATTTTTTATAATTAATAAAAAAAAGGCAAAAGGAGAGAAATATGGAAACAAACTTATTAATTTAGAACATTATATAAGAACCCCTGGCAACGCCGGATAAAATGAGCTAAAAAATCCAGACCTGTTGTCAGGCGTTTAATACTCACTGTAGGGTAAAATAAATCAACTTTTACTTGTGAATTGTTTTAAAATTTTGCATGTCCAGTAATGATTGTTTTAAGTATCTTTTCAATGTCCGGGTAACGCTGGATATTTTTGCTAGTCTTTTATAAACAAGCGAGTGGTGATCACTTTATTTTCGAATGAGATGATGAAGTCTGTGTTTCTCGACCGTGGTCATCCCTCCACGTTCTCGTGTTGTGAGAGCGTGGTCCATTGAAAATGAACGTGTGAACAAAGAAAGACAGTGACAATGGTTTCACAAAGCTCTCCCCGAGGCGTAGGTGAACTGTATATGATTCAATAATAAGTTTAAAGTAAATGATACGACAGAACAATTATTATCCGAATTCATTTTCACCATTTAGGAAATCCGTTAGTGAATAGGGCTTAAAACCAAATTGAGAATCTTTTGATACAATTAAATTATCTATCCCGCATTGTGGGTCATTTCACGTGGAAACAATAATATTCTGGACCTTTATGTCTCAGAATATTGTATACTGGTGGAGATATACGTCAATGAACACGAGATAGATGCTTTAAAATGAGAGTCTATAATAACGAGGAAGAAATCCGTCATAATGGCTGCGTGTTGAGGTGCAGGACATGTATATAACAAATAAAATGATAGAACTGTCGATTTAAAAGAAAAAGGAAAAAAGATATTTCCATCTGTCCGTTTTTTTAGCTTAACTTGAAAATTTTGATTTTTCGCGCAAGATCCAATTAGTTTTAAAAGCTGTAAATACCTGTATATTTGACTTAGATGAAATGTTTCTTCATATTCAAGCGTTCTCTTCATATTTCAAGCTTTAATATGATTCACTGCTATAAATATAATTATTTAGGTATTTCAATATGAACTCATTGTCATTATATCTTCTAACATTATACAAATGCTTTCACAAGGTTCTTGAAGATAATATTTTTTTAAAATAAAAATTCTTATTATGAGATATTAAAAATATATTGAGGATGTTTTTAAACATTTCATATGATTTAATAAAATCAATTTGCATATCGTACTAAATCTTATGTAAATATAAAGAGATGTCAAAAAGTTTTGAAGGAACATACCTTGAAGAATTTTACAACGAGGCGGAAATTGTTCAATTTTCCAAATTTTAAAGATTTATACCAAAAAACCCTCTCACAATGTAGTTGATACGCTACAGGTCAAGCGAGTGTGCTTTGTACGTGAAATTAAAGAAATAATTTAGTAGATTAATCCTTTAAGTGGTTAATTGAAATAGAATCAATTTCTAGGTGGAGACGCCGAAAGGTAATTTGGGACCCCCCAGGGGGGTGGCACGTATCACTTGAAACTAGGATAGGTTTCCTGAAGACTTTCACAAGTACTGTTTATAATCTGAAATCGCTTGTTAAACTTCATGTGCCTTACGGTATGAAATGTGTTATGAAAATGAGAGTTCAAATACCCACTAAATTCTTGTTTACTTTAGCAAAAAGATTATTTAATAACTAATAAAAAATTGAATGCATTGGTTTTCTGATCCAAAGGACAAGGATGTTCACATCGACAACAGTGTTATTTGCACTCATGTTGATGTGGCTATATCGTCATTCTGAATCACTTTTACATCTGTCCAATCGGTCTATCTTGCTTCTTAAAAGACGTTTATTTCAACATTAATTTCATTTTAAAGAAATGTCCTGTCCACCATCTCCATTTATTCTTTAAATTCTTCACTGAAACTCTTCAAGAAGAGTTTTAGGACTATTAAAGTGTACGATAAAATAAATTAAATTATTAATGGAATAAAATCTGAAATCACCTTAAGACAAGCGCTTCAACAGTTAATGTTTACCATATACTTTTTCATATACATTTTATAAATGGTACCAATCTCCTTAGATAAATCAGGCACCTTTTATCGATTTCTTTGGTTTTTGGGTTCATTGGCTGCTCGTATTGGATCAAGAAACGATTTTGAATTTATGTAATTAATCACATATTTTTTTAAAAAAATTAATTATGCAAAAAGTGCACCATTTTCAAATGGATTAATTTAATTCCTACAAAATTATGTTTTTCAAAGTAATTTAAACGAAACGTTTGCTCAAATGTTATAATAATATCTAATTAGTATGTTAGTAATGTTCATTCTGCCCTACCAGTGCTCCTGATAATACTCATGCCTACTGATGCAATATTTGGTATACCAATGTCTATTGAAATAATTAGTGCAACCAAGCTATGTTTATTATGCGATATTTCAATTCAAATTTGCTGAGAGAAGTTTTTGCATTTATTTTATAGCCTACTCGAAGATTGTACCTCAGATAAATGATTAATAAATAATGATATACTTTAAAAAAGTAAGGAATCCTTAATTACCTAATTTTTTATGTGAAATAATATACTTGTATATATTATACTGAAATACATGCATATTGATAACACACAAAAATATTAGAGCATTGAACGAATGTTATTTTTTATAACAGAGTCATTTTACTGCTACTCAAGCTAAGTGCATACACTGTGGGGAGGCACACCCAGCTAATTACAGAGGATGAAGTACAGCAAATAGAGTTGCAAGAAATGAAAAACAAAGTTACTAATAAAAAATTACCAGAAAAAAGAACAAGACATGAAACTACAAATATCACAATCAGTGAACCTAAGCAACTGCAGGCGAATGTATTGTATGCTCAAGTCGTAAATGGATCACAACAAAAAATTGAGAATATTGATCATATAGCAGTGATGTTGCGAGAAATAAAGCATCAAATGGAACAACACCAGCAAAAACAAGAAAAATTTAACAAAAATATTCTTGATAGACTCATCAAATTGGAAAAACAACAGAACCGCTCTAGTAATCTTAATGGCTAAAGATCTAAGATTCCTCCAGTGGAATGCAAATGGACTCTACAACATCAACATGAGTTAAAATTAACATTGGGAACCCAACATATCGATATGTTTGATTTCGAAAACACGCTTTACAAATCAGATGTATATCAAATTTAAGGGATATCAAGTTTGACATATATTACATCCGCAAAATTTGGCAAGAGGAGGGGCAGCAATTATAGTGTAAACAATATAATACATGATGAAAGAGACAAAATACAAGTTGTAAGTGTGAATATTAAAACAGAAAAATATGAATTAACTGTAGCAGCCATGTATTCGCCGCCAAGACAGAATACAAAAAGACGAATATACGCAATTCTCTCAATCGTTAGGAGAAAAATCCATTGTTGGGGACGGCTTCAATGCCAAACATTCTCATTGGGGCTCACGTTTGACAACAAAGAAGGTAAAGAACTCTACAAAGCAATAACTGGAACAAATGGCAAGAAGCATTCCACTGGCAAACCTCTCTCCTGACCAACTGATAGAGAAAAAATACCAGATCTTCTGGATTTCTTTATATCTAGACAGGTTGCAATAAATTATATTGAAATAGAAGAAGGAGAGGGGCCAACATCAGATCACTCTCCTATACTGCTTACCCTCAGTGATACCATAATAATAAACAACCAAACCCGACATTAACTAATAAAGGTACTGATTGGGAAAGCTTCCAGATAGAACTCAGCGGAAGGATAGACCTGAACGTTCCTATCAAAACAATAGAGCAACTAGAGCTAGAATCCGAAAAGCTCGTGTTAGATATACAGCATTCAGCATGAAATAATACACCTGAAATAAGAAGAAAAACAACTGGATTTAATTATCCCAAAGAAATACATGATATGGTAAAAGAAAAGGGAAAAGCTAGGAAACAACGGCAAAAGTCCAGAACAAGAGAAAATAAAAATAAGCTAAATAATCTGTCCCAACAATTGAGAAGAGAGATTCAGAAAATTAAAAATTAATCAATGGATAACTATTTAAGTGAATTAACTGATGAGAAAAGCACAGAGTACTCACTCTGGAAAGTTACTAAAAGGCTCAATAGATCAGTCAAACAAATCCCACCCATAAGAAATGGTTCTTGGACAGGAGATAAACAGAAGGCGGACGTGTTTGCAAGGCATGTAGATAATCTCTTCCTACCTAATGAAGAACTGGAAGTACTGGATCAACCAGAAATAGAACAGGATGTCCATGAAATAGGTTTTGTTACATTAAAAGAAGTAGGTAAAGAAATTAAAGAAAACCTCAATCCTAAGAGAACCCCAGGAATCGATCTGATCAATGCATAAATCCTAAAGAGACTCCCGAGAAATGGTATTTCTTAACTTACGCAGTTGATAAATGCCACTTTTAGATTAAAGCATGTCCCTATTCTTTGGAAAACTTCAGAAGTAATCATGATTCACTAACCAGGAAAACCTGTAAACGAAATAAAATCATATAGACCTATATCTCTATTGCCTACAATATCGAAATTATTTGAAAAATTACTTTTGAGGAGAATCAAGAGAATAATAGAGGAGAAACGATATGTTCCTGACCACCAATTTGGATTCAGAAACAAACATGCTACAGTCGATCAACTACAACAAATAACTGATATAATTGAAAAATGTCTGGAAGAAAAGAAAATATGTTTCGCCATATTTCTGGATGTGACCCCAGCTTTCGACAAAATCTGGCATGAAGGCCTTATCATGAAAGTAAGGAAATGCTTACCTGTACACTATTTGCAGCTCTTAAATTCTTATATATATCACAGCGGACCTTCAGAGTTAAGCAGGAAAATGAATATTCTGAACTAAAAACAGTATGTGTAGGAGTACCCCAAGGCAGTGTGCTTGAACCGCTACTTCAATTGTTGTGTACATGTAACATATCAGTCGCAGAGAACACAGAACTAGCGACATTTGCTGATGGTACGACCGTATTAGCGGTAGGAATAAACAACGAAGAAACAACTGCCAATCTCCAAGGTGCAATAAACCGCATATACGCATGGACTAAACGCTGGCGAATAAAATTAAATGAAAGTAAATCTGTCCATGTTAATTTCACGAACAAAATACTCTTTACTATCCTATAGTATTGAATAACATCACAATTCCAAATAGAAAAACAGCCAAAAAACTGGGTCTAAATCTGGACGCCAAGCTTAAATGGGATGAGCATGTCAAAAAGAAAACAAAAGAGTTAACGCAAAAATATAAAAGTATGTACTGGCTGGCGGGGAGGAACTTCCATTTGTCTGTAAGAAACAAGGTACTGGTACATCAGCAAGTTCTGAAACCAGTCTGGACTTTCGGCCTTCAGTTGTGGGGCTGTACCAAAGAATGCAACGTTAAAAGCATCAAAGTGTTCCAGAACCGAGTGCTGAGGAACATTGTCAATACCTCTTAGTACATTCGGAATGCTGATCATCGGGAGCTCCGGGTGAGGACAGTGAAGGAAGAAGTTCAGGAAGTTGCCAAAAAACACGAGGAAAGAGACTCCACAAACATATTAATATTGAAGTGCTACATCTGTTAGACAATCAAGACAGTGCGACGGCTCAAAAGGACTAAACCCTTTGAGCTTGTGTGACGTGTGTGTAAAAGCAAAGTGCAGTGCTGTATAGCCACAACAACGATGTGAGCAAGACATTTTATGAGCTAGGATGGACCGCTGGGAAAATCCAGACTTATATAAAATACGTAGTAATTTAAGTTAAAGTAAAAATGTTGAATAATCTTTAGATTATGAGCATTTATTTTATGTTATAAAAAATTACTGCTAAAATGAATAGAAAATGAAACATTTTCCTGTGCAGCAATACATATAAATCCTTCTATGTAAGTATATTATGTAATCAAGATAAACAAATTACGACTCACGACCTTTTTATGGAAGATTTGTAAATGCCATATTAAAGAAGGGTACGCTTCTCTGAAACAAAGGACAAAATGTATTTAAATTGATATTTCCTTTTCGAATCGTACTGTGCTTTGTTACGTGAAAATAATGTTAAATTACATGGTGTTATTACTTATGATTTTCTTGTTTTGTTTTTCTATTTAATTTTACTAATACAGTAAAATTAAAAAATATGCAAGTAAATAGGTTTGTATTCGTGTTTTTGTTGTAACTAGTAATACTGTCCAACAAATTGTTATTCTCATGTAGTATAGGAGGAGAAGTCTATCTTGATTCCTACCCTGATGTACTGCTGAGATGACTTGTTTATGAATGATTTTTTTCTGAATATTATATATTTATAATGTTTTCCAATCAGACAGGACCCCCTAATAAAAAAATATTTTCAAAAATTAATTGCTGAATTTATTAAAATTATGTATGTATTTGAATCTTAATTGTTTTATTCGTCACGTTCACTTAACCGTAAGACAAGTGGAACCTTGAATTCGGCAATGAGAAATGTACCCAGCATATGTGTGAGAAGCGTGAGAACCTCTACTGAAGGAAGTGCAGAGTTTCGTGTGGCAGAGGGAAGGAAGGAAGGAAGAGCCTGCTGCATGGGACGTTGTCTGAGGGTCGCGACACGAGGGCTGTGTGGGGTGTGAGGGAGGAAAGGGGACGTGTAATTACCGGCTCCAGACGCCGCCGTCGCCGTCCTCCTCCCGAATATTAATCCCCCCAGGGGATGGCTGTTGCCAGGGGCGCGCGGGCGGGCGGCGCAGCGCGGCGACGTTCGCTGCCGGAGCGCCGCCGCTTACATATTTTTGCGCGCCATCGAGCGCTCGGCAGCGAGAGCCTTCGTCGTCGCTGAGATTTTTTTTTTTTGCTCGCAGTTTGTCTTCATCAGTCAAATGCCGACGACAGCCGAGGGCGACCGGGCCGAGACGGACTGCTGGCTGGCGCCTGACGGCGACCGAAACGCTACGAAGAGGCGTCTGTCAGTGACGAGATTGGTCTCTTTGGCCTGCCACCTCCTACCCTCTTCCTTCTTCCCCGTCCCCTCATCACTCTCTCACACTCTGAATACCTCCTCGTGACGAGAAGAAACGAATACCGTCCCCCTGCGAAAATTGTATTCCATATCGAAAAAAACTTCATTGAATAATTTTAATCCTCAATTGCATAAAAAATCTTAAAGTCATTTCAACAGCAGTGACACTGGAAAAATCCACGTTCGATTCTCAACTCGGGTGAACGGTTTTAAGCGGAGGATTTACTCACCTCCTCCAAACCTGTTGTGGTCCGGTACCTTACTTTCCTCGGCAACCCAATATCTCTCCTTGCCAATTACTTCTTATTATCATCTCTCCTTCTCAATTAATTATTATTATTATTTTGAAATTTTTTAGAGGATTTTAGATAGATTAAAAGTGGCGTTCTCGGAGAATCTTCGCAGTTTCTCTGCCTGCAATTGCTTCTCACAAAGAAGAGATGTGGTCAGCATCATGTTTCGACCATTCCTCTCGAGTAGGCCTGGGAATAAGTATGGAGATAGAAGCATGAAAAAAAATTCCTATAGACTCACCGAGATTTAATCTCGACCTCCTTTCAGCGACATCTCTTCTTTGTTGCCTTAATCGTTCTTGTGGTGCAGTTTCTTCTTCTTTGCGACCCAACATCATTCCAAAGTGTGCTTGTTGTACTGTCCTAATATTTTGTTTTGTGGACGAAACTTTAAAATATAATTAAATGACCACACACAAATAAAATGCATCTGGCGAGAACTTGCTACATCACGTTGCAAACATCAGGGAATTATTGTTCTGAAGTATATTGTTATTGTCAGTTTGGTGAAGAAACGCCAGAATACATTTTAAAGGCTCTTTTCATGAGATGTCTGAAGACATTACGGACAATAGACACCTAGACATGACAAATCTGACAAATTTACTAAACACAAATTAGAAATTTCACATACTTGACCTATACCATGGAAATAAGGACCATAATATCGACATTACGATATACGGAAGAAACTAATTTCTTCTGATAACTATCAGACAAGAAATAATAATGTAAACAAAATTAAAAGGAACCTTGTAAGGATATGTATTGCAGACAAAGTATTCCAGTGGTCTTATGGCTGATAAGGAAAAGTAAATAAAAGAAAATATTAGAAAACAACCCATGTTGCCGTGAAAGAGAACAATTGTGAACAGAGACATAATTAGTTGCTTTTGATCCGTAATTTAAATGAATAGAAACTATTTTTACATATTTTGCATCTGCGTTTCGTACATTTTTCGTTGCGTTCACCTAGATTAGTTATCTAATACATGGCTCGTACACTACCCTTCTTGCCCTTCGTTATCAAAGGGTTGATGAAACACTTCCACAACCATACTTCGCCTTTCCTTCACGTTAATGTTCTAATTTACCAATTATCGAACAGTAAAGATAATTTTATATAAAATGAATTCTTTTAAATATATTCATTTCCACAAAAGTCCACGTTATCTCGCGCTTATTAATCTCACGCATTATAAACTACAAGAAACGGACGTTTGAATCGCGTTGGTTTTTCCGCCACAAAACTGCAGTTATTTTAACCTTTTGAAGGTCCGGTGGGTATCACAACACCTCACTTCTCTTATTATTGCTATTTTTGAAACACAAGTTGTAAACCGGGGAGCCGTAAAGCCCCAATATAAAAAAACAAGTTGTATGCTGAAATCTTCTGTGCTTTCCTGACAGTCTATTACGGACTCATTGTGTCTGTTTTCGCTCGAATTGCCTATGTTTACGCGCCATTGTTCATGTTGGGGTTTCTAATTTGTGAAAAATGTATGTCAAGTGTAGGAGTAAATGTTATTGACTCAGTATGTAATTTTATTGAATGTTGATATTTTACTAGCTAATTAAATTAAAAATAACTCAACAAGTGAATGTAATACGTCTTGTTATTAATAAATTTGAATGTAATACGTCTTGTTATTAATAAATTTGATTGTTTAAACCGCGGCCACGAAGAACTTTTCTTTATTACATCATGTAGATTAGTATACTGTTTATTTTATTACTTGTAAATTAACATAAAACGGTGTGAAACGATAAAATAGGTATCCGAGATGTGGGTAATATCGAAATAGTTTTAAATTATCTGCCCACGTTCCGCGAAGAAACGTTGTGTCCTTCGGGGAGACAGTATACCCACCCGACCTTAAGTGTCACAGATCGCTACTCGACCACTGAAGAGTTAATCAGTTGTATTCTGGGTAATGGAAAAAGTTATTTGTAGATAGAACTTGAAGTACTTGAAGGAGGAAAATACAGCCGTTGAGACATATCAATTTCGCGTACCTGTACCTGCATATCGCGTCATCGTTACCGGAAAAGACGTTCCACGTGCATTGTACTCTTTTGTTGCAGTCCTCAATAACAAATATAGGTGAATTAATTTGAATTCTAGAGCCCTTCAAGAAAAACTCTGTATTTCCTGACTTCTAAAATATACGAAAGTCCGCGGAAGAAAATGCAAGAAAGATACGACGTTCCTATTTATCTAGACAATCGATAGATTGAAGAAGGTTTGAGATTGTGATTATTTTTTAGACAAGTCCTTTGTTTTGTATACACTTTGTGAGAATGGCGTGAAATAAATTTATCTCAATAAATCAAAGTGGACGAATGATGGGAGACATGATGGCTAATGGTCGCTTGTCGCTCTAGAAATAAAATATTTTAAAAGAGATGAATATTAATTTGATTTTTATACATCTACAGGCCAGAATATTTTGAATGCATAGTACTTGGACTAGTTATAATGAATTTTGCCATTACGTGAGCTTGCATGAGTTTTCCATAATTTGCATGTGAAGCCTCGTGGAACTGCAGCATTTACGCACCTACAGTCATCCACAGCATGTCGCGTTTTGCTAAATCAGTAGAAATAAAACAGCGTAACCCTTGCTCACTCATTGTAACCAACAAGTTTCATATATTAATATGGGTAAGTGAAATTGTAGTTAATTTAATGTTTCGGTATTAAATGAATGTTAGTGACCGTAGGCCCCAATGTTGGATTGTCAGCACATTAGTAGAAACTTGATGTTTATAAACTAATAATCAAAAGTATATATACTTGACTTTTTATCATGTTAATATCCACCCTACTTAACTACATAACACTATATTGAAAGTGTATTTGCATTGTAAAATATTACGCACGCAAATCAAGCCGTAGCGTTAGTTCGTTGGTGTTCCTCTTCACTTTTTTCCAATTCTAGATTCACATAATTCTGAATTTTCAGAATACAGCAGAAGCAATACGGAAATTACCTGTTTGTCCACCTAATTCTTTATCTGAGAAATTTGTGTAATTTCAATACAAAAATTATTGTTAGATTTTCTATAAAACTTTGGAAAGTAAATCAAAACTAAAGCAATCATAAGTTACTATTATGTATTAATACTTGGTTTCTGCAGCGCAACAGATTTTTCAGGTAAAAATTGTAAAAATGAACCCCTGCCTTCAATATGTCAAATCTGTATATTTTGTTCTAATCGTAATAAAAATAGTGCTACATGTGAAGAGAATCCAATTTTTTACTCACGTACGAGGGATGAGAGAAAATTTCTGGCATGGCTGGTTCTCCTGAGGATATTATGATGTAATGCCTCGGAAACATACTGCGGACCTACAATTGAATAAAAATTTCTGTATGCAATTTGAATGTTAGTCTGTTGAACATGAATATTCACTGCAAGTATTATTGGTTCATCAAAAAATTGAAGAAAATTAAGTATTATAAGTTAAAAAATTAAGCGTTAGTATGTTTTATTTTAGCACCTATTATAATTTGTTTGTTTGTAAAATACAAGTTTTGAGAAAAGATTTTACGTAAAAATATAAATTTAAAATCAATAACGATATCAGTTTTTGAATTTATTTTCGATGTCGATTTATAATCCATAACATGATAGAAACTACATCATTTAGATATATCGTACGTCATACGCCCCCGAATTTTATACTTACGCTATTCCAGCGTTTATTTTTACTGTTAGCTTATCTCCGACAAGAATCGCAGTGAGTTGGGAATCGAAATTGTTTGTGAGGTAGATATCGGTTACCAATGAAGTGCCACCGGAGGCAATCAATGCAGAAGGAGGAGAAAGACTTGG
>NNCF01125900.1:514991-554679 GCA_002313205.1 Laupala kohalensis | reverse complement strand
ACGACAGGCGATGAAAGTTCTATGAATGTTGCCTTTTTTCTCGTTCGACTCACGACTTTGAGTAAGTTGGTTGTCGAGGTTAATGAAGTTCTCCTCCTCGTCGCGAGATGGCACCTCTGATGATAAACCCTGACGTAGCTAGATGATAGCGTTGGAGTACGGTATCTTGACACGTGATGGTGCTGCTGTCTAAGCCTCTGCGTGGCGCCTCGTGACCTCTTGAAGATAGAATTAATTCTGCTGCAGACCGTAAGAGGGCGCCTCGTGGCCGCTGATGATAGAAGTACCGCCGCAGGTCGTGAGAGGGAGTCTCGTGGTCTTTGAAGATAGAAATAATTCTGTCACAGATCGGACGATTTCGCAGAGCTGGATTTCTTGGTTGAGGTTATTATCGGACCCGATGTTCACTCAGCCAGAGAATCCGTCGTACTGATTTCACCGTCGTAGCAGTTGCTATAAACTAAACTGACAGCTGACAACGTTAGCGACGTAACACTGGGTGGAGGTTCGTCTATTGAACCTTTTCTCGAAGTTTCCTAACAAATAGGCGACATACGCTTGCTGGTCCATGTGGCCCGTGTGTCTCTTGAAGTCTTCTAATGTTTACAATGTAGAGACTCTCTTGCGTCGTATGTAGAGACTCTCTTGCGGACGGTGTGTATTATTCTGGTCTTGGTTCTTGAATCTCTGATACTTCGTCTTGACGACGGCATAAACAACATGGCGTTTACTGCTTTGGCGTGGCGTCATGCATCTCTTATGTGTTAGATGCATGAGGGAGTTCATCATATACGTGTTAAGGTACGTGTTTCGCCGTATATGTAGTAAGGTACGTCCACAATGTGAATAAAAAAAGTGAAATCAGAAAGGCAAACATAGAGTTTGCTCACGCGTCCACGTTGGGAGGGACGGGCAAAGCATATTGCGGCTGAGATGTGCTGCGTTGGAAAATGAGCAACAGAGACGAGGTGGCCAGTAGGCCAAATTAAATGGACAAAAAATTGTATAATTTTGTGTTAAAAAATGAAACATACATGTACGAGTATAATGTATTATATACCTGGAGTATATGGTTTGGTATATTTGGAGTGAAATATTCATTGGTATCCTTAATATATTATTTTAATTGGTATTAATGAATGAGATTGTGTTCGTGTATTGAAACCACATACTGGTAATATAAGGTAATTTGCGTCAGGAAAGATGGTCCATTTTCTTGAGTAAGACCAAATAAGCTGGGTTTCATTTTGATCATGAAACTCTTTTGGAATAAGAAGCAAAATAACAAAAATAAGGTAATAACTTTATTATATTTATATATTATTTCATTCAGAGAGATCTTCTTCTTTAGCAAATATTCCTACAAACAGAATTCTTGGTTCTCACGATTTATCGTCAAATATGAAAACATCTTTATAAATTGAGGATATCAAACGTCCTTAAACATTCCTACGTTATTGACACAGACATATTGATACTACATTAACTTGTTAACTCACAACACTCTGATACAAAATTCTCAACAGACATATTGAACAAATTCATTAATTATATATCTTAACCCGAATTATTATTGATAACAGACATTTTGGCCATTTACTAAAAACCCCACAATCGAATCTAGTACTCATAAACAAACTTAAAAATTAATGCGAGGAAAAAATTTGACAATCTTTACCTCACGAAAACACAAACACAATCCTTATATTTCATTTTCAAACTTGTAAAAAAGTCTCATATAATGGGAAAAAAAACTTAAAAAGAAATACAATGTTACATTCTTAACGGACAAAACAATAATCATCCTCGCTATTAAAATGATTTTCCATTTTCTTTGACTTCCTTAGCTAATAATTTGGTAAAATTGTTTTCTCTTCTAAATCAAATTATAATTAAAAAAATAATTGAATTAAATGCACACTAGAATTGAACGTGCGTCACAAATATTAGAATTTTCGTGCTATTAAAAATAAATGAAAAATTACTGTCAAAAAAGCAGTTGCAAACACTATGCCCTTATGTGAAAGAAAATTAACTAATTTATCCACACCTAATTGCAAGTTATAAAATCTACAAAATATTTAACAGCTGTAATTATTTTAAAATATTTGGTCTATTAGTACATTAGAACAAATAGTACTGCCATATATGTGTTAGTCCAAAAATATTGCTAGTTTTTAACCGTAAATTTTAATCAAAATTCCAGATACATAATAACTTTACCATTAATGTTACTTCCACCCCCAAACATGTCACCACTAGGCACGTACCTTGTGGATCTATATAAAAATCCACATCTGCTACAACATATAGCATCTAAATAATGTTGCCTCATGTGGAAACAATTAATATTGTATATACTGTAGAAAAGGGGAATAATCAGAACATACACGTAATTCACAAAACATTATACGAATTTATTTTTGAAAATGTTAGAATAAATTTTTTTAAACACATCTCTAGTTGACCAATTTACCCTGATGAGTTTCTAGGATTTTTCTATCACAAATCCTTCGAAATCTTGAAAAGTCATTCTTGATGTTTCTCTTATCATCACAAGTGACCATGTCTGTTTCGCTTCTCTTCATCTCAGTTTTCTTTTAGTACCTACGGCTCATTATTTATATCGACCGTCGTTTGTTTCTGTGGTCACCATGGAAACCGAAACTCTGCTGATGGTGCGTCCATTGTTCATCGTCCGCCTCTCTTGGGGCTAGTTAATGCGGTATATTTTGTTCAAATTTAGAGTGGAAAATTATTCAAAGCTCTCAAACAAAAACTGTGAAGATATCGTAATTGGGTCGTGAAATATAGAAAAAAAATCGAAATACACGCATTTCACCCTGAATATTCTCTTTAAAGGCATCCTTGATTTTTACGAAACGTTTTGTTTCTATGATACAGAAGCAACATTCCATCAAGATACAAGTTCGGATCTTCAATGGGTTTGCCAGCGTTGATAAATGAATTGGTCGGGTAGTTTCATTTTCCATCAAACATTTTTACAATTTTCACTAATTCAAAAATAAAATATACAAAATCAGGAATGTTTTTTTGACGCTTGAGTGGAAATTCTAAAAATCACATTTCACGCTCTTTTATCTCTTTTGATAATTCGAATTTCGAAAATACTCTTTTTACAAGAGCCTCTACAATACAAATGTAACATCTCGTCAAAATGTCAATTTCGGATATTCAAAAAAAAATTATCTCGTTGATGAGTGTGTCAGANAGACAGGGATAACACTCCAAATATTTTCAACCCTTTCCTTCCTAAATGGTTGAAATTATTAAAAAATTCAGGTATTGATTTTTAGGTATTTAACTTAAGAGCTCCCATTCAAAAACCGAGATAATGTATAAATAAATTAGTAAAATACAGAGGAAGAACTAATTAGTGTTGTTAGCTGGAACAACAAAAACCTGAAAATACTTATACTCTTTGTACCCAATAAAAAATAATTTCACAACATATTACATAATATTTATGATTTTTATTGCCTTTTGTACGCATGTAGTACTTAAAAGGGAAGCTCCACCTTTTTCATGTCATAGACCATCATTATTCGCTACTTGGGGTATATTTCATACATTATTATGCTCTAGAAGTTGCTGGTAATTGGGAGAACACGTCTAGGTAATATAGGGTGAACTGTGCTTATTGTCCCACGCCATAATTTCGCTTAACGCCTTATTTTCCTTAGCTTCTATTTTATCGAAGACAATTGAAGATCGGATTGGCTAAATTTCGCCATTTTCACAGGTGGTATTTCTACTAGTATATTCTAATTGTCTATTGTTGTACAACCAGATTTACAAAAAAATGAGAATTCAATTCTTTAATAATTTATGTTTCTTACTTCTCAGTCTCTTATGTGCACCCATTTCCAAAAGACTACAAGTGAATATGAGACATGAATTAGAAATTTAGCAAGCTTTCTGATCGTGCCTATTAATTTCCTTGACGTACTTTAGTAATTGCCCTGGTACTCAGGTAACATCGACGTTTCCCGATTGAGATCTCTGTAAGCGCGAGAATTCTCGTTACCGAGTCGTTCACATTGCGCATTCTGACGTCAGAGTTGGCAGCAAAGGCCACGAACAAATAGCCTTGTTAATATGATCACACTGCGTTCTTATATCCTTCATATAATGACACTGAAGAGTACAGTTAGAACCGAAGTGCTCGAAAACTATGTCATTGACTTCGATTGGGAGGCATGAGTGAGTCAACCTTAGTGGATTGTAATGTCGCCTAATATTTCATGTACCATTTCTGGTTATCTTGGTTTGTATTTAGTAATGACAGTCGTGTGTGTGAGCTGTTACATAGGATGCCCCTTATTTGCTGATTGATTGTGATGTCAATGGTAATGAATAGCTTTGTGTAACAAATTATTGTTCGTGCTAGTATTAATTTCTAATATCTTCCTTCTTAAGATATTAGTCGAGTGACTTCATAAGATATTACTTAAGTGACTTCTTAAAACTAAGTTTTGAACATTATGCTATATTATATATTTTCATTTTTACTTTTCTTGCACATGCTAGATAAAACAATTGATAGGAAAAATAATGTACATAACTAAAATAGTTGTAAAACATAATAATTGAAACCAATTTTATGTTCAATTGAATGAAAAAAAATCTTTTCGACATTTCTTCTTCGCGTGTAGATTTGTGGTTGATTAAAAATACGTTGTAAGGTAAATCGTAATTAAGCTCGTTTTCAAGAATATTTCGTACACCAAGAAATATAATAAAAGTAAATAATATATACATAAAAATATCCTCATCATGTTTCGAATCGACAGAGATGATTTTTACTCTCAACAGAAAAAATGCAACGTGTTGTTTAGGTGGTGAGTCACTCTTTGTAGCTAAAACGGTGTTACGCCTTGGTTTGAAGGACTGGTAGAAAAAATGTCGTTTTATGTTTTTTCACTCGAAATTACACGACAATTAAGGTGTTTTCCTTCACAAATATGCATTTACAAATTTTTTTCCCCCCAAATACATGTTAAAAGCATCGTAGAAACAGTTTTCAATTTTTAACTTTCTCATATACGTAATATATAGAAAGTATTGTAATCATGAAAAATTTCGAAAGGGATATTTCGACGAAAATATCCGTTTTAGCGATCCCTGATTCTGAAAAAGTTGTTTTTGGCAGAACGTCCGTCCGTCTGTCCGCCTGTGCGCAGCGATTCTGAGTAAATGGATGAATCAATTTAATTCGCATTTCGAATTTACAGTAGACTTTACTTATTTGTCGATGCACGTGGTGTAATTTTTTTCTTTTAATTTAAAACAAAGGGTACTTCACATGAAGGTCAATGTACTCTTTCGAATGTTTCTCATAAACGGCTTCAACGTGCGTAAATTAAAACGTAAAGTAAAATTAGTATGCATTACATCACCATTGGCGGTATTTCTCTTGAAAGTTTGGTATAGTCGCAGTAAAATTTCTGTCTGCTACACTTACACATTATCTTACTGTTTCAAGACGCTTGAGTAATATTTAGCAGTGTAAAGGGACAAAGCAAATGTAGAATACACTTTTCGTAAACTGAAATGCAAGATATGATAATGATAAAATACATAGGAGGACAGCAAACGCACTGCAGACACGAAAATTCATCAATTTTTGTCCACAATTAAATTATATTTACATAACAGATTTACGATTCTGAATATTTATTTTACTTTCAAATTTCAAATAAAAGACAGTAATAAGTTCATCTAGTGACTTTGAGCATGGATAAAGCACTGAAAGAAGACCAAAATATAGAGGACCACGCCCGAAATGACCCTTTCACTATAGGATTTTTTCTCACTATGCTGCAGACGAAGAAACGTATATGAGAAAGTATGTGCAATGATTTTGCACCACTAGTTAAATATCTTTACACAATGAGAGTATGAGAACTCGTCTGAATAGTTCGTGACTTTTTACTGCGTTTTCTGTTATTTCATCAGCCTGTTAACCCATATTCAATTATTGTTAGTTTTACGTTCAGCCGTGTGGAAATTAAACCTCGCCTGAGGAATACATGTGTACATTAAAAAATGTCAAGTATTTTGGACACCAAGAAGAAAATTACCGTCTACGAACCACTGACTGGAGTCCCTTGGGTGACTCCATGAAAGAATTCTATGTATTCAAAAGCTTCGCGTAGTGCTATTCAACTGAATACGCAAACTCTTGTTCGTTGTTCGGGTTTCTGAAAGCTGTTGTTTCTGAGGAAAGGGATACAAAATCAATATAATTCAAGAGGATCTGGCGAAATATGAATTCATTTATTTTTAATATTATTATTATTGTCTGGAAAGTAAGACCCATCAGTTTGTCTAATTTCTCTCAATAATTACTCAGGAAATTCTGCGTTTGTATTATCAAATGTTGCCCGGATCTCTTTTGGATGTAGAAAAATTCGCTTTCACCAAAACGACCAGAAGCAAGTCATGTACAGTGACCAACCATAAATGAGAAAATCACATTGACTATTCAGCACATCGCTTCAGGATATGGAAAGAGAGAACACCTGCATCGTATAAATAACTATATAATGTTTACCTTGATTATATATAAAACGTAAATATTGGAAATAAAAAAGCGCCTCTACTGTCTTCCATAAATTAAAAAGTTTTAAAAATTATAAGAAAAGAAAACAACAAAAACTTATTCATATATTTGAAGAAACGCTTTGAGCATCTTTAAAACTTGTAAATACGTATAAATTAAAATGTTTTATAGTTAAAGTTGTTCTCCACAGTGTGATGTCATCGAAACATTTATATTATACTAGCTAATACTCCCAACTTTGCTCGGGTCGTAAATGACAATGTATTAAGAATTAGTTCTTAATAAATGTGTAAAGAGGTACATATTAAAATAATTTATTCGTATTTGAATTGGGTGTGATAAGTGTATTGCAAATACAATTCTATATGTAGTTTTAAAATATGAATCTGTCAATCTTGCGTTGTATCCCTTATTGCGTTGTAGAAGCATAGAACTGTTCCCAATAATACCACGAATTTCTATTCACAATTGCTGGGTAAATATTAAAAATAGCTTACAATTTCTTCCAGAGTTTTTTCATAAGAACTTTCTTGCTAGACACAACGAGAAATAACGACTGGATTACGTCAGAGTAGTTTTTTTAACATCTAATAAAAACACTGTGAAACAATTCTTTAGACTAAAGTCTCAGCTTATATTTTAAGCTAAATAGTTCTGATTCATGTGAAAAAAAACAAAAACAAAGTGTATGCCCTTTAGTTTTCAAGATTGGGTAAAAAATACCTATGGGTAAAAAATAAACGCGCAGCTGGACAGTTGACGCCAGTGACAGTATCGTGTAGTGAATGTTCTTCCCTTTTACTTCGAGACGTCGCTTATCTCCGTTCCGGCTGAGCGCCTTCGGCTGCGCGCTCTGATACGAGAGCCTTTGTGGTTTCAACCCCTCGAAATCGCTGCAGCTGACTCTGGACATGACCTTTCTTCTCTTCGATAGAATTTATTTCTTTATTTTACATTAAGAGACGACCGGTGCACACGCCTCTTAATATACTCAAAATAACCTAACTTAGCTCAGAGAAAATGTGAACTGAGAAGAAAAAACGAACGGAAGCGCACTGCGTTTATGAGTTATTGTAAAATAGTAGCAGTAATTTTTTTATTGTCCCCAACATGCTCGTAGTCAATTGTAACTGCTTTTTTGACAAATTATTTATTTAATAGCAGTCTAAATATTGGTACAGGGCTTGTATACAGTGTACCCAACGCTTTTACTCCGCCATCGTCCATAAGACTAATGATAAGTGTATCTCACGTTATATTGGCAGTACTTTCGGATTTCTTTAAACTTAAATCTATCGTAAAAGTCAGTCTTGTTCACTTATTCTTGTGGCACGTTTGTTTTTCTTTCTACATCGAGCGCGTGGAACGAATATTAACTTGTCTTAGTTTGTTGTGTTGTTAACTTGTTTTTTACAGCAAATAATCGCTTTTGTGGCTATTTACATTTATTCGAATATTTTATTTATTCAGCTTGCATTGTAGAAGTTGGCAATTCGTGTTAGGTAGTCATATTGCATTATTTTCGGTAAAGTTACATGAGTTTGAGTATAGTTACGTGCACTTTGACATTTTTTAAAGATGAACCAAGTAACAATCTTGTTTACTGAACTATTAAAAAATATTGGTGTCAAATACACACACAGGCTTAGCCATTATAGTATTCAATATTCCTGTAATTTTTTATGCCAGCTTTCGATGTCTTTTCTGCACTGTGACACCTCCCTTCCTCTTGTTGTTTTTTATTTTTACGAAAATCTGTGGTTCAATCTATATGATTATGTCGTTTCTTCATTTCATTCCTATTTGAATGAATGTCTGGTGCTCACCGGTTCAAAAATCACCGATGGACTTGATAAATTTTCAATCATGTTGGTGTCATGCATGAAGGTGAAATTCGATCACGAGATTTAACGATAGGGCAATACATCAATGAATTATAAATTAGAAGCCGAGCATTTGATTTTCATAAGATAACTGCAAGGATAAACATGGAACTATATAAAATGTCGAAATTCAATAAATTTTTAAATATTTTTATACATTTTCTTTTATTGATCAACTTAGTCAATGAAAAAGATATTTCTTTGAACTTCAAGCATGTGCTATATTTATATAAGAGTTACCAGCATGTTTGAACCTTTGTTTTTCCATCCTCGTTGAAAAACTTTTTGACCCAGTATTTGTTGTACTTCACAGGTTGCTTCGTGCGTAAATTTGGCGATGTAATCATTAGTTTTTTCCTTTACTAGCATTACAGTCATTTTGATGACATAGTTGGGAATACTTTTACTTTCCTTTTCCTGAGGTTTCATTCTTTAATATTTTCTTCTTTTTAATAATTTCCTCCTTTATTGCCTTCTCTCTCTCTCTCTCTCTCTCTCTCTCTCTCTCTCTCTCTCTCTCTGTTATGATGTTCTGGAGGCTTGAGCGGCTCACCTATCAGATTTGCCTCCTTTGGCTATTGTTTCTTGTTCCCCCCCCCCACTCCTTTCTCGATAATGAGTAAGGAGCTTCTCCTTTCTTCTCTAGTGAGTATAATAAGTCGGATTTTTTTGCAGTCTGTGTGTTGAACTTTGTCACTCTCTACGGTTCCTGCCAGCCCTTCTTTGAGAACACTCAAGATGTTGGATATCTCCTCACTGTTCTTGTCCATAACTTGACATCATGTGTACAAGAGGATTTTGTGAACAACTGGTCATTTTTAATAAACAAATATTATAAGTTCTATCAAGTTTTGTGACACGAGACAAGAAAATAAATTAGAAGAAGAAGTGAATACAAGGAGGAAATAGAGGGAGGTAGAAGAGGGTGGTTGAGAAAAAAATACAATAAGAGTATGAAACAGAATGAAGCGGACTATGACATTGTTGAAATAACTCTGTGTGTATGACCCTGTTAATGACATTGTTGTTGAGGTACAGGGTTCTGATGTACAAGTGTACTTCAAAATAAATAATAAATATACTTTTTCCTTACCTTAGGTTCCTATTTAATTTTAACCCTTCAGACGGATCATCCGCCTCTCAGACGAATACAGTGCGAATTGTAATTGATAGAGATCTGTGTATTACGACGTGAGTCTCCTCGTCTCTTCTGAGCTACGGACGACTAGTGGCTTTCAAGGTGTAATTTATTGCACCAGCCAAATTATCGCAATTTTAAGATAAGCCGTCTGTCCGACGGATGTTCTTCAGAACGCCCAAGAAAATGATGATCTGGACGAAGAGTTAACCTCTATTCGCTGAATTCCATCATTATTTCAAAATGATTCTTTCTACCTCGCACTTCGAAGATTATTTATGTTTATTTCAGTTTTGTCATTTAATAAGCAATAATAATATATGAGAATTGAAAAACATGCGAGAAGAATTATATTATAAAAATATTTTTACTTATTTTTTTATAAAAATATCGTGAGGACTTGGTCAATAAAAACATATTTTTACTAACTTGCCAACGTTTCGATTTTCATTTCCAGGACTAATAATACAAACAGGTGACTCAATTACTATTAGAAGCAATTGAAATTTACTTAAACATAAAATACAATAAGTAAATTCATGTATAATACAAACAATATAAAATACTACCATACCTCGTTAATTATCATAAAAACTTAAAGGAAGATCTTGTAAGAAACTCCGTCTCACTCTCTGGTATTCATGCAGCAAATCACTCCACTGTATACCATCATGATGCAAATTAACAGATAGAGTTAATTTACAGATTCTGTCTGCTCATATACTTTCAGATATTGCCAACTTATAAATTATAATATAATTAAACCATACAATATATTATTATTAACATATAACTACAACATTATCGTCAAAACTACAATAGAAAAAAGAAGAATTTATTTCCTGTTATTTTATTCATATACAATGTACTATATAAACTATCTATTTGCTTCCGTGGTGATATTCTGTTTTCTGTGTATGTATTTCATTTTGTCTTTTTGTGCATTTCAGGCGTGAGCGTACGCAGAAAGAGCGCTTGTGTAAGCAACTAGCGCGTGATTGTTCGGCCCTGTGGGACAACTCTTCTCCAACGGCTTTGTATCCTGATTACAGCGATTGGCCAAATGCCAGTGGATCGCCCAACGCGTCCGTCACTACAACAGGTCAAAAACTTTTCTTTTTTCGTGCATCTCTCAATGATTCTAATATTCATTGACTATGAATTAATTATTCAGATATTTTCCTAAGTTCATAAATTAATGTAGAAAGTCACTGTACGCTAGTGTTATTTCCAAACAACCAGAAACGCTTGTAAGAAACAGGCAGTTTTTTTATGTCTGTTCATGAAATCCGAGCGAAATTTATATAATATCTTGATCTTAAAAAAGTATTCAAAAAATTCGGATTCTCAATCACAATTATTTTGTTAGACAGATTACAAACCTGATTTTTTTTAATTGATAGGAAGATAATGGCAAGTAAATGATGTTTACGTATCATTGACACTACACAATATCTATAAATCTTAACAGTTGAGAATATTGATAATGAGTTAATAAAATATTTTTTATCAACACATAATTTTAAACTACTTTTCCTTTTGAATCTTTTGAAAATTAACATATCATGTTTCCAATATATGATATAAGGGAAGTGTTGTTACCAATATTTTTGAAATGTTATCTTGGTATGTTTTAATTTTTGCCATAGCTTGCTTTTCGATAGTTTATCCTTCATCTTCAGAGGATCTATAATAATTATTGTAAAATCATTATTGATAATGATATACGGAATGATAAATTGTATAATCAGAAGTAACCACACCTAAAATGTTTCTTCACATTTTCATTAATAAATAAACATGGTGGATAAGATCATGAGCTATGTTAGTACCCATATCAACTCTTCCGTTAAAGAAATGTAAAACGCAGGAGAAAATTCGGGATGGACTCAAGGGAAGGAACTACTACTGTTTCGAAATAATCCTGCAGGTAACATAAAGGTTACACCTGGAATGAACAAACAGCTATTGCGTGCAGGTACGACACGCGCTTGCGCAGTTCGGCAGAATTGACGTTCCCGCCTTGAAGATATAGTAAAATAGTCTTCAGTAAGCTGTTGACCGCCGGGAACAGCAGTAAATTATATCACAGCTGCTACTCCCTCTCAAAGGGGTAGTTCAAACTTACGCCACCAGGGCGCGCCAGTGACCGGCTGAAGATTAATAGGCTTCGAAGGAAATATTTCTGAATTCCTGCGTCAGAGAGAGCGGCGGTAGCTCGACCTTGACCGTCGAATAATATGGTATTCATTTGTTTTTTGTATATTTTTAGGGCTGCCTTTGTACGAGCACGAGACGAAGAATAAAAAATACGTATTGTATCGTATATAATTTGTTTTATGCTCATTTTTTCATATTGAAACATTTATTTAACATTCACATTATAAATAGTGTGAATTATTTCTTGATTGAACATATTATTGGCAAGGCAATTGAATTTCTTCGCGACAATGAAATCTTGTTTTTTATAAGCTCCAATGAGATTAATTCTTCTTCAACAATAGGTGTATATTTTTTATTGAAATGATCTTCTTTGCATTCACTATTGTAAAAACGCTGTTCCTAGGAGGCTGATTCCAGCCCAGATGACTTCTAGCTGAATCCTGTGTTTTGTGTTAAACAACTACTAAAAGAGATATGTTATTTGATATGATACCGAATGTTATAGAAACAATCATGGAATTTTTAATCACGGTCCTAGAGAAGAGATGAATTGCAAGGAGATATCCCATATTTTATGGAACACATGGTTCGTTTTGACCGACTTGTTTCGACGCTAGGTAGTTGAATAACTGGAGTTAGAATATTGTATACTCTACAGAGAAGGAAACATAAATGTCGGGGTCGAAGTTCACGTGTCATTCGCATTGTTTTCTTTGGTGTTCTGAGAGATTCGGTACATCGTGTTGTGTGACTCTAAAACATGAGAGCATCGTAAATTACAATGATCAATTGCGAAACAAGTGCTGGGAGGAACGTGAGGATGAACGATATTTATTAATTTTGTGATTATAACCTCCATTTTGAAGTCGAATTTATAAGCAAAAATACCATTAACGATGGTTTTGAATATGAAGACATAAGAATTTTAGTTATTCAGACATATTTTATTTTAGTGCCATTTATAAAAAGAAGTGAAAAATGTCTTGTTAATTGTATTGTTGAATAATTGTTTTATCAGTCTTCATAATAAGACTATTGGTATGAAACCAAAAGGAAAAATAATAAGTCATTGTCATCTTTGACTTGCTCGTTTAGTGAATTAGAGTCATTATCAAAAAGCACTATTTTACATTCTGATGTGAAGGATTGATATCATTCACGTAAAAAAGGGAAATATGGAGTCTAAAATTGAACATAATAAATTTAATAATAATAAATTTATTGTCAAAAAACAGTACAAACTGCGTATGACCACGTGGAGGACAATAAACTAATTTACTCTCCGGAAGCAAGCAAGGGACCATCCCATCAATTCCGATCAAGGGCCCTAAGGCAGAGGCGGATTCAAAAATTTCAGCAAAAGTTCCTAGATAAGATAAAAAGTTAGCTGCGAGTTATAATACATATATAATGTCAATATGTTTGTAATTTAACGCAAATATGTTTGTAAATTTACATGTACAAGTTATTATCGAACTATAGATTATTCTGAGTATAGTGTTTAAAAATCATAAGAGTTGAAAAAACACTAAATTCACGATTTATTGTTACAATAAACACGCCCCTAGACAAAGCCTAGAGAACCTGTATAAGAAATCCGCCTCTACCCGAAGGAAAAACGGAGAAAAACCCGGGCCAGGATGGGGCTACAGAATTAATGTACACAACCGTGCCAAAGTTGAGTACACATAAAACTAAATTAATATGAGCCATACGGCAACACAACCATGCAAGAAAATAGTTTTTGAAATTGTTATAAGTTATTTAAAAAGTGCTACAGCAATGGCGTAATAAAGTACAAGACGAATTTAACTTTTATTAAAATCAATAAATTCTTTTACAGTGTAGAGCACTGGTGCAGGAGGTAGTTTAGAACCGCGGATTTGAAGAGATTCAATTTTATAATGTCTTTTATATTCTTGGGCAAAGAATTATATAGAACGATTGCCGAATGATAAGGTCCTTTTTGGCAAAGAGTGGTTGACACTCTAGGGCGATGAATATTATTCCTATTGCGAGTATTGTGTTCGTGAACGAGTAACCTTGAGTAACTCCGAAGGGGAGTGAATATTTTGTACTAGGCGTGCATGTTTGTGTATGGTTGTGTGCAGGTGCTCCCACGCAAGTGCTACCCCCTTTCGAGTTGTGGCAAACTGCGCTGATAGCACTGTGTTTGGGTGTATGCATCGTTCTGACTGTGGGAGGAAACATCCTCGTCCTGCTGGCCTTCATCGTGGATCGCAGCATCCGACAACCTTCCAATTACTTCATTGCTTCACTCGCTGCCACCGACATGCTCATAGGTATGTTCACAACCTATAACGAATATACGACTTCGAGTAACGAATTCGAATACTTACACTATTTCTCAAAGATGAAACTATTTTACCAATTTCATGTTTCAATGAGTTATGAAATTACCCATTTAGAAACCAAATTTTGTTGATCCTAAAATTTTGTTGTTAACAATGTTCATCATACTCGCAACTGTATTACGTTGAAATATAGGGCTCTGATGACCTTGCCGTTGACGAGTGCTAAAGCCCCACAAAAAATGAAGAAATACAGAGTATGAAAAGTATGTTTTATCTTTTACTTGAAAATATTCTGAAATAACTGATTTATAGGATTGAGGTTTTATTTACCTACAGCCGGGGTGCCTCCCTCTTATCTCTGACACAACTGGATAATACACCTGAGAAGCTGCATATTTTTTCAAAATAATTTTTCTTTTAATTAGTATTTATTAAATATTTGACATGAATACCTTCATACCTTTTAAAAATTTGAACCAGATTCACAAAGCAAATAAATATTGTTTTCTTTCATGTATTAGCGTTTGAAATATTATATTCTGAAGATAAATTATATTATTTAAATTGTTTTGAATTTTACACGTTCTTTTTTCAGTGATGTGATTATGTTTTTTCATGTGATGAGAAATAACAACTCATTTTTCATCAGTATACATGCATTCCAAAGTTAAATTGTCACTAGATGGTGCCCACAGAAGTTTCAATAGAAATAATTATTTACGTATTTCGCCTGCAAAAGGAAAATATGTCATTTCTGAAGTGTTACCAGTGATAACTTTCGATAACGAAAATATTTTTAAAAAAAGATCAATGGCATAAATTTATTTCGATCCTAAACTCTGTTTGCTGAAGCAGAACAAGATGAAATCCACAGAAACAGAAATTTAAATGAACAATCTAAAATCACAGGACCTATAATTTCATTCACAGATTTTGAACTCTTAAGATATTTCTTTATTCCCGTCATCTCTACGTTCAACATCGAGTCAAACTGCTTTGGTTCACCATACCATTGGGAATATTTAAAAAACACGCTTTTTGGTGTCATCTGTTGGATCCTTTCTCGTGTGGTTGGAATAGTTTATAATTTGTCAAAATTTCAATGAAAAGTTAGAAAATCTGGTCTGCTTCTCCTTTTTTTCAACAATTTAGATGTCATAATGTAGGACCCACCGTTATTTCCCCTTGGCACTCGACTTGGCACTCACGTCGCAGGTGTAAAAATGAAACCCACATAACTTCTTCCCCTCCCATCTTCGTTAACCCGTTTCATAATCCCGATTAACACTAGACTGTCAGGTGTGTAAGGTCAAAACTTTGATCAATGATTGATAGGGCCCTTCTGTGTAGCTAACATATATAAGCTTGTATGTCCGGGACAAACCGCGTCTTAGTAGATGTAACTACCAACGTTTCGGTCATCATGCTGTGACCTTCTTCGGGGTAATGTCAGAGTCGTACAGACCTAAGTCGCTGTCGTTCTCCCGGAAACGACTTAGGTCTGTACGACTCTGACATTACCCTGAAGAAGGCCACAGCACGATGGCCGAAACGTTGGTAGTTACATCTACTAAGACGCGGTTTGTCCCGGACAAACAAGCTTATGTTGACTCCGGTCGCGGAAGCCTACGTTTATAGCTAACATATGTTTCTGATTGTATTGAATTTAGTATATCTGTATGAAAAAAAAGTTTCACCTTTCTTTAATGAATTTAATTTCTTATGAATCGGGTAGTGTATTACAAATTCAACTAAAATTGAAACAATAATATCCCTGATCTCTCCCACAACAGACTAAATCTCTTTATCATTTCGTGCTTGAAATTCCACCTAGTAGAAAAACGGTGTAAAATATAATTCTTTCACAGGCACAGTGTCTATGCCTTTCTACACCGTGTACGTGCTGATGGGTTCGTGGGACTTGGGACCTCTGCTATGTGATCTTTGGTTGTCTGTGGACTACACTGTGTGCCTGGTGTCGCAGTACACCGTGTTGCTCATCACCATCGATCGCTTCTGTTCGGTGAAGATCGCCGCCAAGTACCGTGGTTGGCGCACCAAACGTCGCGTTGTGTGGATGGTGAGTATTTGCCAAGAGGAAAGGTGCAAGGTAAAATTTGAATTATTGTTCAGACTTCTAATTTACTCAAAAAATTTATAATCGAATAAGTATGACGCACGGAAAACATTATCATTATTAAAATGAGGTTTTGTTCTTTTTCTTACCACGAACTTCATTGCCGAAGTAAGATAATACACTCACTTCAAAAATTTAACAACACCTGCTTTAAATATTGGAAACAGCAACGTTCATAGCTTGCAATAGATGTGTACGTTTTCTTATTCAAACACCTGGTAACATTAATCTCTCGTAATAGTCAAATGTAAGTATATTTTATTGTTGCGAGAAAACTTAAACGTATTTTTGGCGCAACACAATAAATCTAATTATATAAACACCTATGTTACGATGAACATACTTAACTTCCATCAATTATATTTTAATTTCATAAAACAACATTTTAATACAAGAACTAATTTTAATATTTGAAATTTATGTTCATTAAAATAATCTCGAGAACGATCTCCAGGCTAGTCATTTTCGAATTTCTAACACAATTTTTTGGGAAATTTTGTTATGTCTCAATGGTATAATTACTGTTTCAAGAATTTCATAAAATATTGTGAGAAAAGACAAATTACTTGTATATTTATAGATGTGTGTGTGCGAACAATACATACTTTTCTTATTTATTTTCAGGAAATATTTTTGTCCCACTTTTTCTGTAAATTAATTTCAATTCATTTATAAATAATATCTATATTGACAATATATCCAAATCAGTAGCCCCAGTTCAATGAAAACTGAAAATATATCTTCGTTCGGTGTTACGCAGCTATTTACTTCTGTTCGGTGTTACGCAGCTTTTTGCAAGGTATTTAGTATCTAACTTTCTAATGTTATTTCTAATTACTTTTCAAACATTATTCATTAAATCATTTCAAACATTATCCAAGAAAAACTTCTTTCATGCAATTTTTGAATTAAAATACTAATATGAGAATATAGGTCTGTTTATTCCCGAGTTACATAAATGGTATTTTGCCTCCAGATTTATGAGGAAGAGTCCTGTGAATATTCTCATTGTCAAATAAATTATTTCATTGTTATTAAATTATTATTAAACCGACTAAAATATTATCAATAAAAATTAAACTGAAGGGGAACTGGAACGCAGAATATATGTCTTTTCTTTTCTTTTTTTTTAACGTGCATTAAAACTGTTCGTCATTTATATTTTTCATAAACTCAATCAAGAGTAAATATGAAGAGAACAGTGGCGTCTTAGAAAGCAGGCGATCTGCCAATGGCAGAGACAAAGTAAAGCAAGGGTCGTTGCCATGGTGACGTTTGAAAAATGCGGCAATCGGTCGAAGGGCATCACTTCCTTTTCCTTCAGGTTCTCAAAGGGGAACTCCTGTTAACTTTGATTCAATAGGAACCAAGAAAATATAAAGTCATATAGATTAGCTTCAGTATTTAATATCGCTTCCCTAACTACAAAAATAAATTAACGATTTTTTTATAGTGCATGTGTTACGGTGGTTCTAAAAAAACAACTTTTGAAATTAGTACGGGATACCCTCCCATTTTGTTTTGACCCTTAAATTAAGACTACCATAAAAATATCAGATTTAGAAAATATATTTTAGTGGTCGCTATCAAGCTTTAAAATTTCAAAAATATATAACACTTTTAAGCTTTGGTAGAGAACTCTAAAATATATTTCTAACTTTTTAAATTATTTGGTAATCTTGTTTTAAGACATAAAACAAAATGAGAGGGTTTCTCGTCCAAACTATTTAAGAACCACTGATGAATATGTGTGTCAATTTTAGACACATGGAAACTAACTGTTTCACGATAACATTCGGTCGGATGAAAATGACGGTGAGCCGGGAATCGATCCCGGAACTCCTGCGTAGTGTGCCACCTGGTTCACTTATCTCCTGTAAGGATTGTTTCAGGTCTTCCGGGGGTTTGGTGTGGGTGAAAATGGTGTACAATTGTGGAAGGCAAACGGATGGTGTAGTGGTTAACATCCCTGTGATCAATGCAGGAGTTCCGGGTTCGCTTCCCGGCTCGTCGTCATCTTCATCTGACCGAAAGTTGGCACATATCTTCTCCACGTGTAGATACACGGAAGAAATGTGCATAATTGTTACTTATTGTTTGTAGGTGAGCATCACGTGGGTCATTCCTGCGCTACTTTTCTTCATCTCCATCTTCGGCTGGGAACACTTCATTGGTTTCCGTGACTTACTGCCCGGGCAATGTGCCGTTCAATTCCTCAAGGACCCCGTGTTCAACACGGCTCTCATCATCGGCTACTATTGGACGACCTTGGTGGTGCTGTTTGTGTTGTACGGAGGCATCTACAAGACGGCCTACGACATGCAGAAGAAAAGCGAAGCCAAGCAGCGCAAGATGCAGAGCATGGTGGCGCTGAGTGCGGGCGCTGTGTCGGGAATGGCTGGCCGCGCAGCCGGGATCGGCCTCTCCAAGACTCAGAGCACGTTGCTCAGCCAGGACAAGCCACCGGCCATTCAAGCCACTGGGGGTGAGTCGAAGATCATTTGTCGAAGCTAAGGTTCTTTTAATTTAATTTATTCGGTGGACAGTCTGTTATTTGAAAAGTCATGAACAAGACCATCCATAAACAAAACGACGTAAACATACATCCGTAACCTTGTCCACATGTTGAATCGAGCTTCTTAATTCATTGTTTACTGTGACTGTCGTCATATATTGCTGAAGGTAGAATTATGTTGGAGCGACGTTCAGCGATACGAGCAAAGAGAAGAGTGAAGCGGAGAAGCCAGCGGCGCGACTCCTCACGACTCCGTTTATGTTGAAACGACGATAGGAGTCGTCATCGACACGTCTGCGCATGTTCAAAGCCTCTCGGCCAGCGTTCACCTGATCATTCAACGTAACCTCAACAAATTTACTTCTTATGTAATTAAAATTACATCGTCTGTTGTGATTTTAATTGTTTTAGCCCCACAATGCGACTATTTGGTGGACAAAACTTATCAATTGCTCAAATATCCATCGCTGAACAATGTAATTAAATCTCGAAGCCGTAACAACAATGGCAACCCTAGCTTCGATAAGAACGATGAAAATGTACCAAAGGGTTTACGTTGCTTTTATCGTTGGTCGCAGCGCTGGTCGCACTGCCGACATGAACACCCTCATGTCATCACGTGAAGGTTAGCGAGGCGTTGCTTTCCTCTTGTCGCTGATCGTCACTCCAACCGTACCCTATCGTACATTTTCGTACCCTAAGGCGTTTATTTTCGCCCATGATTACGGTTGACCTCTGTATCTGTCATTAGATAAGGAATTGCTATAAAAATATTTCCTTCGACTAAGAACAGCAATTGATTTTTTGATGCGGATCATCTGTTCTGGGTTTGCGTCTCAAAAACACAAACAATTTCTTCTTTCCAGTAGTAGTAAAAATATACTCATAAAAAGGAACTTGTAAGCAACATCCATCATCAATATTAGTGTGCGTACCAGACCACTGTTAATGAAAAAGATTTTCAGTAGATATCATTGTAAAATTTAAAAGAGGATAAATGAACAAGAATCGCCAAATTTATACAAGTAAAGCTACGGTAACTCAGGTAATCAAACACAATCTTTTATTTGAAAAGTCATGAACAAGACCATTCATAAACAAAACGACATATACATCAGTAATCTTGTCCACATGTTGATATGAGTTAAGTCTGCGTATAGCTTATATCTTATGATTTCTGAACACTTGTTGTATCACCCACGGATAGAAAGACACACTTTCTCCTAATATTAACATACAGCAGCACTAACAATTCAGAAAAAAACATAATGATCCACTCCAGATAAAAAAACTGATTGTTGAAGAGGGAAGCTCTGGTTGGATATTAAATAGTGCTTTATTTTTTAAGTCAATTTTCATTGTTTGACCTAACCTAAACTAATGCATTTTACGTAAGATACTCAATAAAGTCAATATAATAAAAAACTTATTGCAACGTGAAACAGCATTTTTTTCTATTTTGAACTCTGAATGAAAGCCATATTTCTCATTTAGAGTCGCAACTGTCATATGTGAGCAGTGCAAGAGATCAACCAACTCGAAGAAACACGTGACACAGCTGGCGAACGGGTACTCGGTGCAAACGCTCGGCTCACTCTGATAATGTAATAGTTAAGGTTAGAGCGACACATGCCAAAGGCTTGATATCACGCATGCTTCTGAGTACTGTCTGACTTGCGCATTCAGATGTAAACAGATTCATCTTACCTGTTAATTTTGGAATGAAAAGTCTACAAATTTCGAAATATTTGGTACAGAAGCATTAAAAAACAATAAGGTTTTATTAAGTTTTCAGTGAAACTACGTAATCACATCTGAAACCGCACACTGAATGGGGTTATGATTTCTTAAACACCTTGTTGTGGACGTTTCCGCATTTAATATTCTAGCCGAGGGTAGTGCTGTTGACATAAGGTCTACATCTACACAAAGAAGCCGTCACAACTAAACTAATATTGCTGCGGGCGACGTGTTTTCTTGTTTCAATTATCAATCTCTTGTATTATTAGGATATAGAATAAGTAAAACTCGAGGACTTATGCATACTATTCGCTGCAACGAGTAGCTTTCATGTTAGACGCCTCGGAGATACAGGTTGTTCCATTGATGATGAGCCACATACAAACTTCAAGTAATGGTCTTGATAAAGCAGTAGATCCAATAGGTTCACTCGGGTATTTTTGTTATTTATTCAAAAATTATTTCTTAAATGACCATTGGCGTGTATTGATAATGTTATCAAATATATTTGTTGTTGATTTTTGTTGCTGTGTAATGTTTATTAGCAACATTAAATCCATTTTGTTTACTGAGCGCATAAAGAGAAAGTATTTGTTCTTTGTAAACCCTGATTGATAGAAATGAAATTTATTATTAAGAGATATAACCTATTTTTAATACACATGATCACACAGGTAACTGCATATAGTAGAATTTTCCTGATGAGTTTCAATAGCTTCACACTCCTTCAAGCACCTCGAAAAACCCAAGGCGAGATATAGGTTCCGACCACTATAGATGGTTGCCCAAAGCCAGGAGATAACTGTTGTCGCACTGTAATACATATAGTACAAAACACAAAATTATGATTCATTTATAGCATACGAAATTTATACAATTTTTCACGTTTGGTTTGTAGAGAACATACAGCTTAAAATGAATTTCTTATAATTCATATATAAAGAAATTACAAAAAAAGACTTCGATTTATTTCCTTTGTTGATTAATAAATTCGACACTATACTCTTATGAGTTCCTGAGGAGGAAACACATCTCTTACTCGTAAGAGTATATTGATATTTTACCTCTCATCAGATTGTCTCACACGTCAGTCACTAAATTTAGCTGCTACATCACGGATGTCAATTTTGTTACATATGAGAGTATTTGTTGATACGTAAGGATTCAATGGAGGGACGTGGGTTCATCTATTACTGCTATTATCTATTACATCTATTACTGTTCATTAATTGACGGAATTGAATTAGGAACCGTTCGAAGAATTGCTGTGGATGAGAATCTGTGCGTATAAGCGTTTGCAATCATTTTTACGTATGATAAAGAAAAGCTTGGAAAATATGAAGAGACTTTTGAGACATGGGATATTGAATAATGTTTTGAATTTCGGGTACAGAGAAGAATTTATGATGAAGTAATACAAATGATCGACGAAGTTTCTAATTTAATGATTAAAATTAAGCAGAGAATAGATTCTTGGATATATCATGTTTTGAGAGACCAGGGACTCGTGCAGTTCAGTAAAAGACTCAATAACAAATGAATACCTAGAATGCAATATATGAGCCAAATAATGAAAGATGTGTGTCGCAGATAGTATTTAGATTAGAAGAGACTTGCTAATGATCAAACATCTTGGTGAAGTGTTTCAAACCACTCCTAGGATTGATAACTACAGAAAAAAGAGAAACATCGGCAAAATTATTTCTAAGGGAAATAACGATGGATTCAAAATTATGTTGTCTTTGCCATGAGCTCCTACATCATGTTACTTTGCGCAACGGTGAATTAACTTAAAAAGAAAGCTAGTCTATCGAGGCGTCCAAAATTTTCCCATTGAAACTATCAGGCTTTATCGATTTTCGAGTGGATTAAAAAATATTAAGTTATTTGAATTCTTGAACGGCTTCTATCCATCGTTGTGTAGAAGAAAGTAATAAAGGAAGATGGGATGTTGTAATCATCTGCCTGCGAAATTACATGGCTGCTTTGGAATAATTGCATTAGCACTCTATTATGGCTCCTCGATCAGCGCTACGAAATGGCCGTTCGTCGCTTGTCCCTTTCCCCCTCCATTCATCTCGCTATTGGAAACGAAAGAAGAGTTCAGGATACGAAGTCAACAAAATTATTAAAAATCTATTTTGCAGTCTCGATTATTAACCTTATGCGAAGGAACGAGAAAATTACAATGTTACAAAGTTATTCTGGAAGTTATTTGGATATTTTCCGTAGACAGGAAAAATGGGTTCAAAATTAGTAAGTGTGTCCCTGTAAATCCCAAAGAAATCGTCAATTAACACGTCGCCCTACACCCTTGTACACTGCACGGAAAAGTACGTAAGGCGTAATATACTTCACTAATATTACATTCCAAAAACAAATATATAAAATATAATTTGTTAAGGTTCATTCGTGGAAAGGCGTTCAAAACGTTTCGTGTCACAATTCAACTCTCTTCGAAAAATGTTTTCTCGTCGAAGTATGTGCAGCGGGTGGAAAAGATACATCAATATTTCGATGTAAAAAATAATTACATTTTTTGTTCGATTTTTAAGAAAATTAAAATTATTAATTTAAAACAATAAAGCTCTCTTTCTTGAAATGCTCTGGTTCCCAATTTCTGATTTTACGAGTATAGTCAATAATTGTACAAATCAGAGCTTTTTATAGAAAATGAAAGTCCCTGAGTTGATGTACATGTATTTGCATCATCATCTCAGTAATTTGTTTTGTAAGGATCATGTGTCTGTTTGACAGAGTCTCTCGTGCCGAATGCTGCAAATGAATGTCGGGGAGGAGCAACAATAGATGGGGGCGGAGGGGATGCCATTGTGGGGGTTGGTGCTGGTGCTCATCCACCCTCTCGCACCCCCGCCGTGGAAGGTGAGCGATCCAGCTCTCCCGCCTTCGACTCGGACGAGGAGAGTGCGGCTGGAGGCGGCGGCGGCAATCCTGCTCTCTCACGTCGTGCTTCTTGNCCGCCGCCGCCACCGCTGCCGCCGCCACTGCCGCCGCCGTCGCTGTCCGACCGCCGCCCCCCACCCGCCCCCCTGCTCCATCTCCCGTTTCGCCACCACCCCCACCCCCTGCCCCCGTCGCCTCGCCGATGTCGCAGCCGTTGACGACGGAGGAGACGGAGCCAGAGCCTGCGGGTGCCCACTTGTTGGATGCAGAAGTGCCCTCGGGGGCGGATGCTGTGATTCCGCCCCCTTTGCAGTTCCAGAGTCCATCGCAGGTGAGTGGCGACATACGGTCTATGACGAATAAAAAAATTATGACATAATAATATACCAATTGTGTACAAAATCGTGATTTTTCTGGTGCAGTTTCTCAAAGTCCTTTATTTCAGGTCGTATTGTAATTTTTAAATGCAGTATGCATTGTCCTTTTAAAGTATATTCACGACCGTCCAATTAATTATAGAGTGATTAACGTGGACGCAGTTANAAAAAAAAAAAAAAAAAGTAGACCTGACAGCTGCAGTGAGATTTAATGCTTCAACTGCCATCATTGTTATTATTTCAAAACCTGATGGACTTATCCCCTTTATGCCTCCACCTCTTCCTAAATAAAACGAAACGACACTGCTGTCTTCTTGTAAATAAATAGTTGAAGATAAATGAAAATAAGAACACATTGAATTCACTCAAAGAAGAGGTGTTTCGGTTTTTGTCAGCCCCAAATTCTTCTTTTGGAACTGACGAATGTGAAGGCCAAAACGTCTTCTCTTCTAATATGTTGGGTCCTGTTCACACGGGTATTCTCAAATCGCCAAGCGAATGAGTATACTCGACGACTAAGAACGACAGCGCGTGTGAAAAAGCGGAACCGCGAGACTAGAAGACTTCATTTTAGTCTCCCAGTCCCTCAGTCGCGTTTGTGGAGTATCGCCACTACCTTATGGAGTATCATAAGTGATACCAGTCAGCGGCTGACCATTATCATCTTATACTCATATCGTACACTCATATTATTATCGCTCGTCGCAACGTCCATAACTTTGAATGAACATTGCCGGTCGGAGATTTAACTTCTTTAAATAAGCAAATGTTATACATTTAAGGAGGGTGTACCGAAGGTGACCCATGCTCCTAAGGTGGCTCGTTTTTTTATTCTCCTATCGGTTGACCTACTAGTCGCTAAATGTCAACACATCCTTGAACGTTGTCGCTTTCTATCGGCCTCCATTAGATACATATCTAGGAGGTATAGTGTCCAAATTTATGTATGTTATGTGATGTCATGTTGACTATTGGTGTTACACTATAATGTTTTTGGAAATTCTTTGTTGTTTACAATAACTGAGGAGTAATTCATAAGTGTTACGTGTCATTCTAAAGAGCTGCTTTCCACCTTTCATAACATCTTTAAGGATTGAAATTTAACTCTACTGTTCAAAAGTTGAGGGGTTTAATAAATGCCAAAATACGGTTATTGAACTGGTTCCCAATATGGCCACAGGGAAGAAAAATAATTAGCCAAGTAAAAAACTAATTTAAAAAACGAGAAAGTTCAGCATAAAAGGAGAAATGAACCACATCCAGGGACTAAGTGGAATGATGAAATTCTATGAGAAGAAGACTGCAGAAAGCTGATGCTGTCATCTGTGTAAAACTGACCGTGTAATTGACATGAGACTATGTAACAAGTATTGCCGCAAACGTGTACGAAGAATGTGGAGGACTTACGAAACAATATAAGTCAATGCTGCATGAGCTTGTAATAACCGTTTATTGTTATTTTTCTGGCCTATATGATAATGTGATTTTCAATAATAAATACTTTTTATGTTTTTCACGGTTTATTATTAAGTATCCGAATAACTTCTCAAAGAAATTCAATATATATAATCCTGATGTGTGGGCGACCTTGGGTACTTTGTATTTGGAACACTTTATTCTAAAGGTGGCCCACACGTAAGAGTGAATCAATTGATTTATTTAATGTAAAGGAGAATATGCTTAAGTCTTAAATGCAGATAATATATTAGGTTATAGTGCCAACAATCGTGTAAAAAAATTACAAAATGTATGACACATTTAATGATATGTACCTCTCCAACAGTTGATGCAATCTAGTAACTGGGCAACTCATATCACGGATGTCAAATATGACGGTCAACTCGAGTCATCCAGTCTCTCAGTCTCCTGGTCGTCTCGCAGCTGGAGATGGATTATAGTCCCCTTGTGAATAAGACCTTAAAATATAATTGATGTACATTTCCTGTAAACCTCCTATTACTCGTATTACTCGCATTATAGTATGAAATGGCGATGATTTCTTTCCAGGATCAGGGTGACGTGGATGCTCCTGAGTTGCCCTACGACGGCCCTTGTGCTGACTCCGCCGCCCCTGTGGCCCCTGTGGCCGCTGTTCGTTGTCGCCCTCGCTCGTTGGTGTGCACCACAGCCGGTGTGCTGGACGTATTGCTGGGTCTCGACGGCGCCGATCTACGCTTCATGGACGAGAGCTCCGTCATCTTGGCGTCGCCGCTCGTCGAGAGCCCGCCTTCGACGTGGAGCGGAGCGTCTCCGGCGCCGGCGTCCGTGGCACCGCCTCCCCCTCCTCTGCTCCAAGCGGCGTTGCTGCGAGCGGCTGCGGCTTCCTCTGCCGAACGCCTACCACCCCCGCCGCCGCCCGCGCGATGCGCCTCATTCGCTTCTTTGGTTCCTGAAGCTGCGACGCCGACGCCCGCGCCCGCAGCGGTTGAGGTGAGAGTTTTAGCAGCAACCGCGAAAATGAAATGAAAGACATTTGGGCCAGAACAAACAGAATTTTAGTTTTATTTTAAAAAATACATATTTTTATTTAATTTAGGAGTATGTATTCTTCTATTTCATTTCACAATTTACATCTGATGTGGATAAATGACTTCATTACATTTTGGAACCAGCGAGGCCTGTCTGACTAATGTGATGCACACCCTTGTTAAATGCGTACCTATGTTGAATGCGATACGCAACACATTCAGATCAGGGCACCGCGTCAGTTCCAAGGCGAAGCCGTTTATCCAGATAAGACAGATGTGAGTCGGAATTGCTAAGTCTGGATAAACTTACTCTACTGGACCATCCTGACCCAGGTTTTACTCCGGTTTTCCTTCAGATAGAGGCGGTTATATTATATAGGTTCTCCAGATTTGAAATAATAAATCTCGAATTTGGTGTTAATTGACACTTATGATATATAAACAATATTTTCCAAATAATAATTTATGGTTATATAATTCAAACTTGTGAAATACTTTTTTCGTGTTAAAAACAAATTTGTAAGTATTCTATTGACATAATAACACGAAGTTAACTTTTTATTATTATCTAAGGAATGTGCTGAAATTTTCTTAGATCCTTGTTCGGAATTGATGGGATAGTCCCTTGATAGCTTCCGGAGAGTAAATTAATTTTCCTCCTTGTGTTCATACACAGTTTGTATTGCAATTTTGACAATATGATATTTATTTGAGTTTTAGAAGGAAAAATTTTTAACAATGCATTCACACCAAAAATTATTTCCTTTCCAACAAGGAGAGCACAACGGCAGCGGGCGATGGAGCCAGTGCTGCCACCACAGCGGAAGCAGGCAGCTCAGCAGCCACCGGTGGGTCAGTTCATGCACCACCTACTCCCACTTCCCCCACGTCCAACTCCGCGGTGCCCACCAGCGCTGTGTCCCAGACGTCTCTGCCACCCCGCAGCAGTGGACCGACGGCGCAAGGCAACGGCCGGAGCAACAGCGCTCGAGGTACAGGGGCCGGAAGTACCAGGACAGACCTCGTTCGCTCGTTGGGCAGACGACTCCGTGGACGACGGCGAAGACAAGACACCCCTACTGGCTTGCCAGGTACGAATGGCACTCTAATTCATTGGTATGGTGTGGGCTTATTTACGGTTTTCATATTTATTTTCTGTAATAATAATTAATTAATTACTTGGTAAATTTAAATTTAGATGTAAAAGAAATACATTTATTATCATTTTAGGAGGCAAAATACCAAAAGAAAATGAATCAATTTCTAGGGTCCGTATATCCTTGGAAATTCTGAACAAAGCAACAAACCATTCTTTTTAACCAAAAATTTACATTTATTAACCCAATTACTTCATACATTTTTAACACCCCTAAAACACATAAAACAAAAATTAGCCCCCATGAGCCAAAATGATGTCAACTTAACTTAAATAATCCTGTCCAAAAGAACACATGATTGTAAGCACATTTTTTCCTAGGCGTGCGGGAATACAACTTATTGGACTCACACAAGTCTAGATTCCCTATTACGTGGAATAAAGGAACTTAGCACATTGAAATTTACACTTATTCAATAAAAAAACGTAATGATGAAAAGTCAAACACAAAAATCCAATACTGTTTCCCCAATGCATTCACACTAAAAACTATTTCCCTTTCAAAAGTGTTAACAGGTCGCGTAGCACTCTTTAATTAATTGTCCTTGTGCATTAATGAACGCGTGACGGCTTCTGATGGTGAACGAAGCGAACAACCACAGCAGTCTGGCTGTCAGCGTATTCTTTGACCTTGAGTGACACGCTAGACTGAGTCTCAGGTGGCGTGGCGCTATGTGGATTAGATGTCCAACGAAATCGTGGACACGACACGTACTTCTGCACTCGCGAACGCATACTGTCGACTAGTACTACACACAGACGCAGCTATTAATTTCTCCTTGACTCGGTGCGTTGAAAGATGACCGTCACTGAGAAACCCATTCATATCGACTGTTTCGTTTACTGTTCAGTCGCACGCTCGCATCAGAAATAAAGAAATGTTCGCGCTGTTCCTAAAAGACTGAACACGGTGCTTCGCGCACTTGCGATTTTTTTCACGTCTCCAAATAACATGTACATAGTGCTCTAGACCGGGAGTGGCCGCTTCACGCGTCTGCTACAGCAAACTCTTGACGCTTCGCGAACCCAAGCGAGTGAATCCCTATCGGTTCGTTGAGCTAGACTACCAACCGAGTTTATTTTACAGAAACCAATAAGATTGCTCTGATCGACGGTTGTGTTTTTACGTGCTTTGATTGGTGGCCTTGAATTTATTGTAGAAGGTTCTGATCAACTATCGCTTTTTAGCCGTTGCTTTCTAATGATAAATGCAACTTTTTTTGTCTCATTATTTTCCCCACGACAACTCCATTTCTGTCGAACAATTGTGGCTTCAGAGTTTAATTAAATGTTTTTATTAAACGAAAGTTACACGGTTCATTCCTTCACGTTCGGCGAACACCACGAGCCATTTCTGTCCTCTGGTAAACCTCTCCCAAACGTAGCCGTTTGCTTCACTCACGTTATCACACTTCATTGTATTACGTTCCTACTTAATTTGATCTGCACTAATGTACTGATTACCTATATATCATTCCTGGGTTCCCTACATAAGATATAATTAATTTGTGTTTTCGCAATCACTTAAACATGCAAGCTTCTTTCACCTCATCTTCTTCAATGAACTTGCTTTGTATCTCGTCGCGCACTATTGATGCTGACGTTTCTCTCGTTTACGTACTCTTAATTTTTTTTAACACTTATCATTCACACCTTTTACAATTGCCGCGCGTTCATACTCTCGCGTCTCCTAACCGTACTGATGGCATCTACAAAGAACATCGCCACAGTGAATACGAAGAAAATGCTCTGTACTGTTTGTAAAGTATATCGTTTGCTCAATTTTACACTTTTATTATTGTGAGTTAAAGAGAATGTTTCGTATCCGTACTTTTTTCATTGTCCATCTACATCTCATTTCAGGTTTTTATTTGTCTGAACTTTTGTCTACATCTGTGAGTGTGAGCACATTCAACCATTCAGAATGTGAGAATTCTGAAAATACAACTCTAACGAATAGTAGTGCTTAGCTGACATTTAATCTAATCTACACGATTCAACGTTTATTTTAATTTTCAGAGTTCACAGTGAATGTATGCCATGAATGCCGTTGTTCGCAGGGCGGCAGAAGTCCAAGTCGGAGAACCGCGCCAGGAAGGCGTTCCGTACCATCTCTTTCATCCTGGGGGCGTTCGTCGCCTGCTGGACGCCATACCACGTGCTGGCGCTGGTCGAAGGTTTCTGCGCCACACCACCTTGCACCAACGAGCATCTCTTCATGTTCTCCTACTTTCTGTGCTACGCCAACAGCCCCATGAATCCTTTCTGCTACGCACTTGCCAACCAACAGTTCAAGAAGACTTTTACTCGTATTCTCAAAGGAGATCTGCATATGACGTAGGAATGTTCCAAGTGATCGCTTCTATAACGTCGTCTTGGTATTATCTTCATTTTTCGTCCTTTTATGCGTACTATTATTTGATTTTCCAAAACCCAACCTCTAGAAAGTGTGCTAGGTTCTAAAAGGTGTTTTTATATTATTTTGGAGACTTGTTTAATATTTGTGACTGTTTCTCGTGTACGCATATATTGGATGAAGCATTTACATGTAAAGAAGAACCTCTGCTTTCGTAAAGACATAGCTTCCGTGAACGAAGCTATTAGAACAAAACCTGAGTCTTGTGCAATCGAACTCCATTGACTTCCACACCATGTCTTTCCACTCACCTGCGATTGTTTTGTGCTTTTTCTCATCGATGGTGTCTTCGTATAAGTGATTGGTGTGCTAATAGCGAAGTAGCGCTACTATTAAGAGTAGAATGTGATAGAAGGAAATTCGTCGCAAGACTAGCAAAGGACCGATACATCTTCCCACAACGCTGCCTGCTCGTCTCCTGTCATTGAATACAGTGGACAGACGTATTCTCAAGTCTCTTTGTTGGGATATAGTAACCATTTACTGTGCCCGATCATCGTGAATGTAGATGCTGCTGCCCCATAGCGATTTAACGATCTATTATCGCTGATTTCATTTCACTGAAATGAACATATCGTGTCATTTTTATCTAGTGGGAAACTTAATTGAAATCATTTTCATTTTCTTATCTTTAAAATAAATTTTTGATCGAATTCAAAACCTTAAATAACATTATCGTGGTATATATTACTACAAACGGGACATGATACATTATTTGGGTCCTTTCATAGTAAAACTATTGTGCTAGGAAATGGAAGGAATAGGGTCCAATATTGAATCAAAGAAAAAAATCGAGAAGAATTTTTGTAGAATTTCGAGGTCCATTCCAGTAGGTTACTACTACTCGGAACACTTGTTTTATGTTAACGGAATTGCTAATACAAAATCTCCTAAATGACAAGGTAAGACATGATTATCGGGTTGATGAGTTTAAAGAGAAAATATTTTCTAGAGGTGGCATCCCTATAGGATCATTCACGAAGAGTCTTCATTAGTGAGGTCAAATGGTGAACTCGTGGCTTTGTGGTGAGCTATGTGTGGTGAAGGTACGAAGACGAGACAGTGAAGACGATGTGGTGACTTCGAATGATTGAACTGTGGTGATGTGATGTAAAATGTCCCTGACCCTTTCTTAGAAGCAAAATTCCTCCCTCCCGTCCTTCGCTCCCACCCTCCCCCTCTGGGGTTGGCGAGGAGTCCCGCAGAGCCCCGCGGAGCGCCCCGTCACCCTCCACCCAATCCTTTGACCCTCTTCGTCCCATGCGCCAGCGAGTGTATGAACGTGTATGAACAGTTATCGTGAATGTACTCGTATGTTGGTTTTTAGAAGCGAGTATTTCTTTCTCTTCCATCCCTCTTCAATCCTCAAAGCATCAGGAGTTCTTACAAAAGTTTCAGACTTTTGCTTTCTAAGTAAAATTGGTACCTTCGATCATTTTACATATGCTCCGCAGAAGAGGTCTTTCACTTTCACATACATCATGCCTTAAGGGACACAATGGAGAAAGTAGGGAATACTTAACAAACTTTTAAAGTAACTAAAGATGAAAGTATAGTCTTGATGATGTTGCAATTTAAATGGATGCAAGGGATAAATGGAGTGATGATGTGAATGGATGGATGATTGATAGATGACTGTTATAACCAAATATATGGCTATAGTAAAATGCTGTTTATAATGATACCCGATATAATGAAAGTGATGGATTAAACTATATACACTTCAGGTCCACTTCAAATCTTGTAAAGAATTGTCATAGGCATAGCCTCGTGCGTAAGAAGGTTGCAATTCAGTGAAGCAAGTTCGGTGATGAATATTGTAGCGAAGAATTGCTATCTCGTGGTGTAAACACAAAATACGTCGAAGCGGAAAGTAGGATGCTCAATTTCACATTAACGAAAACCCAAGATCTTCTCTATGACACAGTAGAGATACTATAGTAAAGAGACTGGAAAACGTCCTGCCCAGCCAATCACGTTTATCCGTATACATGACGGCGACTTTGTTGAGTGCGCAATACGATCAGTACAAGTGGAATAGAAAAGATTAGCATAGAAACGAATAGAATACGTAAGAATGAAAATATTTTCAGAATGCAGAAACTTTGTATGAAGAATGCTTTCTTGCGATGCCATGAATTACAATAACAGTACACACGGTAACATGTACTCGCATTCAAGTAAACAAATCGCCTCTATTAATAGGAAAGAATGTGATTAGCTGGGAAGACCGTTTTCCAGCCTCTTCAATGTAGGGTCTATTACAGGGGTAGAGTTGTTTTCTTTTATTCCGTGAGACAAAGCAAATACTATTGACAGCGCGCCGATTATAAGGGTTTTCCATTTGCAACGAACAAAGTTACCTGTAGTTTACTTCGCTTGGAAACGTGAAAGGAATGCCGAAGCAGTGCAGAAGTCGACTGCTAGGATCTCGCATGCGCGATGGCCAAGAAGTCAGAAGCTGGTTGAAATCACAAGCATCACAAAGTGAGGGTAAGAAAATCGCACAAATGCTATTTTCAGTGCACGTTTGAAAGCCATTCTTTGCATTTTTGTGCTTAGAAGTTATAATTTCTATTGTCGATGAGTAACATGTCACGCTCAATCTTCAATAAGTACACCGGGGACGAGGGCCATGCTGATCCGGAGTTCCTTCGGCGTGGATGGCGGCATGCAGAGTCCCCTCTTTGCGAGCCATCTGTGAGGGGGACGACGGGCAAAGTTGGAGTGACTCGAAGGATGTCACCAGGCGAGGGAACCAGGGATATGAAGTAATTGACATGTGTTGAAGTTAGGGAGGATAGAGTGATTTGTTATGAATGACAGTGTCAGTGTGTGCGAGTTAGCGGAATATGCAAACAAGAAAAAGACGACATGCTCCATCCGCATCGTTCATTCCATTCACGTGATTTAGTTGGAAACGTTGTCGTAGTAAACCATCCTGTAAAGTGGTCTAGTCACTGATATAAAAATAAAAGGCTAAAACTCGAAAACGTAGTAGTTTCATATACATGATCACTTATCACCGATGAAGATTTATAAGGGAGTCATCAGTCAACGTGTCTTCTCTGTATCTACTTACTGTGCTCAACTCTTCTCCTCAGCCCGGTCCTAAGCATAGAGTTATGTATGATATAGATCCAGCGACCTTTACTGTGGGTTGTTCGTAATAACATGAGAGAAGATAGTGTAGGATATCACCCTTTCTCTCGCCCATGCGTTTGAAGGGGGTTGTGTGTCTCAGTCCACATTCCGAGAAGGGGATCGAGTTCCCCCACCCAAGTCTATGTGCGACAAACTCAGAGATCCCAAACTTCGCTTTCCTCTTTGGAATACGGGTAAATAAGATCGCTGGTTCTGTGTCGTATGCAATTCTATGGTCCTAAGCAGTTCTAAGGCTAAGGAAGACACAGTAGAGCCAGTCAACTCTAGTCGACCAATGACCCGAATGGAATGTCCGCTGAAAAACAATGTAGTCGTCTGTGCCAGTGAATGGAAAGCAAAATCACTTGCAGTGTATCGATTCGGAATCGATGAGGACCAGTTATATGTGTACTATCTAGCACAGAGAGCGATGCAATGCTGTAGAAAATCGCGTCCACTTTCCTGTGCAACGCTGTAATGTAACTTAAAGAGTTCTTTATAAAAAATACAATATTTCAAAAGTCTATGGTAACAGGATTTGAAACACTGAATCTAGTATTCAGATAATTGTTTTCATATACTATTGTAGAGATTATATCATCTGTGGTTGTCCCAAAGGAAAATGAGCAAAGAGTAAAAATGAAATTTTTTCAGAAATGTAAAAAATTGACTACTAAAAAAATAATAAAATGGAGTTATAAGTACAAGCATAGAATTTATAGAAAAAAGACTATCAAGGTTTCCAAAATTGTGTATCATGTTCTATTCTCAGTCAAGAAATTACATATTTATAAATCTACAAACTAGACATATGTTTACAAAAAAAATTGTAAAAAATAATATAGATAATTTGGAAAGCATATATTAACCTCCAAAAATATACTCAAAATTTTTTTTCTTTACAAAAATTATCAACTTTTTTACATTTTATCATAAAGAGAAGACAATTCAAATGCTGTGAGTCACCAGCTTTCATGATTTTTTACAGAGGACATATACACCTCTAAACTAGAAAGTATAAGCTGAGACCTTTTCTTTGTGGATGAAACTTGTGAATATATAGTATTCACATGAAAATAATAGTGAATAAATGATCAAATTTTGTAGGCATGCAATCAACATGTATCCAGAGCAGCGGTTCTGAATTTTTTTCATGTACGAAACCCAAAATCCCACAAGTAAATTTAATTACCTGTAAATTTATAAGTAAATAAAGTCATAAGTAAATTTAATTGGATACACAAACCAATTTGTTTATTTGCATCTTATTATAAAACTAATTGTTGGTTTAGGACTTTGACTTGTAAAGAAAAAATTAATGTGAAGAATTGAATTTTTTCCTTCCTTTACTGATTACTTCTCTTAAAATTATGTTTGGTGTCGAACTCCTGTAACTTCTCTTGGAACCTACGTGACTCTTCTGCTAAGACCTCTTCCACACTTGAGTTCTGCAAGACACGTTTTTGGAAAAATCTCCTAAATATTTCAAATTTTATCATAAGAAGACAACAATTAGAATGATTGGGTTACCAGCTTTCAAAATTTTAATAGGGAACTAGATACCCTGCCTCCAAATCAGAAAAAATAACCAGAAATATCATCTTGAAGGAAGAAACAAATCTTTTTTATGTGCAAAATGATCATAAGGTCATGTTCAAACATTAGCAGTCTACTTAGTAGAGGGAAATTGAACATTAAAAAAAGTCAAGATATGATGTAATTGGTAAGTAGGATCTTTTTTTTTTTATTACATAAGTTAAGATGAAGTCAAAACAAAAAGTTTTGCAAAATCGAACTGGAGTTTCACGAGTTTGGTTTTTGAGGTCAGTATTCATTTTTAAAGTGTTTATACTGGATCAGTTTGATAGTTTATTCATTCATGAGTATTTTGCATCTTCCTATATTTTTCTACGACATTAGAACTGGAGATATTAAAAAATAGTGTAGCGATGCACAAAAATGCACATTTATGCAATTTCCACGAGAAGCTCCGGTCTGATTTTGCAAAAATTTATATTTTGACTTCATCTTAACATACATAATGAAAAGAGTTTAGAAAATCCTACTTACCGATCACATCGTATCTAAATGACAATTTCCCTGGACTAACTAGGGTCTACAAATGATGAAAAGTGAGATTAACAGTAACAAAATGGCTGAAAAAAGAATTTTGTGTTTAATTGTATAGTATATACGTCTAACATACATCTCAAATTTTAATAGTGATTTTAATAGTTATAACGAATCCTATTAGCAATATTTTCAGAATATTAAAATGAATTCACAATATGTATTTGTTAAATAAATTTGTTCTTTATAATCTATGGAAAATAGAATTGCTAATACTACATAGATATCATAACAAGCAGTTAACCATTTTTGGACTTACTTTAGGGGGATTCATGTCATATTTTTGTCATGCAGAAATGTTAAATAGATCCCTGACTTTGGGTCCTTTGGTCAGAATTGATGTGATGGATTCTTGTTTCTTTCCGGGGAGCGAATTAGTTTGTTCTCCACATGGTCATTCTCAGTTTGTAATAGCTGTTTTGACAAAACATACTAATTTGTCAGGTTTTATTTTAATATATTACAGTTTGGAGAAAGAATTTTAAAAAACAAATTGGGCAGTCGCTGGTTGGTGATAAGATTTATAAAACTTTTTATGCTCTGTCTTTTGAAGCTCATAGTGAAATGCTTCAATTTGGGATTTTGAGGTCCACTTTCATTTGATAAGAATTTTTGAAGGAAATATGGGTCATACTTGTATAAAGTTTGGCTTCATAAATTCCAAACTAGGAGCACACTGTGTTTTCCCTATTGCATTGTGTGTTTTAAATTGAACATAGAGAAATGAGATACTGCACTTAATAAAAGTTACTATTTGAATAGAGTTTATGGTTAAATTATATCTAGTTTCCAAATTTCATAACATGAAGACTGTGTTGGCTCATGTAAACTAACTATTTGTTTTTAAAAATTTGTTGTTATAATTGCTACTACTTACTATTCAGTGTAAATACTAATGATATAAGTGTGGCTATATTTTGTAGGTAAAAATTCTTATGGTCCTATTCCCTATTATCTTTTGTAGGTATTTCCTGAAAACTCAATTAAAGCTGAAGTCAAGGATGTGGAAAATTCAGCTTGATGAATAAGAAGACTGAAATTGCAAATTTTTCTCATTTATCTTTTAAATTCTTAGCACTGAGAAACACTGAGCTGAGCTTCATAATAGCTGAGAGACAAATTTTATACATACAATATTATAGTTTCCTAGAACGATAGTGAATTTGTGAATACATAAATTGCTAGATATGGGCTATTCCTGACTTTTATGTTCAAAAAAGGAAGTTTCTTAAGTGGCAGTATATATGTAATGAGTATGATGAAATTTGTTTTCAACTCCATTGAAGCTTTCCAAGTATAACTAAAATTATAAAATTAACAGTTTAAATGACACATTTTATAATTAACTATTATAAAATTTACAGTTTCAATGACACATTGTATTGTACTCCCAAGTTTGTTGAGAATACTTAGCTCAATTATAGAAAACAACCAACATTCAACATTATTAGAAATAGCCATGAAAAACTCATCCTATGGTTGCCAAACATTACACTCCTGGAGTAATAGATATTTTATAGATATAATGATACACTCGTAGGATACTCTGTTTCATTATTGTTGAACATTAATAATATAGTATATATGAGTGCTCATTTAAATATTTTAGATTTTTCAAAACAATGAAGATGCATCTAATGATAGTAGTTCATGAAACTTGTCTTATAGGAAGTATTATTTGAAAGTGTATTACCCTGTACATGATTCTATTTCTTAAATTAATTATTCAGGAAATAAATATTATATCTTGGGATGAAGAATACCTCAAATGACACAGTTTTTATACATATATTAATTGTGCCCAATTGGTAACAATACATGAAATATGATTTGTTCATAATGCTTGATCCAAAACTCATGCATATTTGACTAGTTAAGCTCAATGGAACCTTCCTTCTGATACTTTTATACTAATATAACTCGTAAACCTATGCATTTTTCAATTGCGTACCTAGTGAGTATTGTGGGGTCTGGTCTGCCCTGGGTTTCATTCAACAAGGGCCCTCCAGATGAGTTACCACAATAATATAAATTCCTTAATTTGAACTGAAACATACTAAAAGAACTATACAATAAGAAATAACAGAGAAAAATTAAATATACATCAAATACCAATTACAAAATTTTTTCCTCATCTAAAATATTCTAGCAAGTATAAAACAAACTTATTTGCAGACAATTTTATTCTTCTCACTTCTTACACATACATACCAAAGACACTTGTCAAACATTAAGACACTTAAAAAAATTAAACTACACACAATGTAAATATATAATTTTACACTTTTACTCTTTTTTAAGTATTTTAATCTATTACAAGTGTCTTTGGTATGTATGTGTAATAAGTGAAGAAGAATAAAATTTGCAAATAAGATCGTTTTATACTTGTGACATTATTAGTAGTGGATATATAACAAACTAATTAAACTAAAATATTCTTGTCCTTGAATTTGGGATACATCTGGCCCAGACAACATTAACTGTACACTTCCAGCACCATTTAACTTTTTAAATGAACAATGCCCAAGGACTTGAGCATATAGATGTGAGGAAGGGTAGAATTCAATTAGGTGAGAATTGTGAGCGGTTCATACTCGGAACCTCATGCTTTGTCTACCAGGGTCAAGGGGTGATGCTATTTATGGATCTTGCATGAGCGATATTATTGAGTTTAGGGTTAAAATAACAGAAAAATTTAAATCTTTTGATGTGGGTTCATTATGCAACTCTCCATTCCTATGAGGCTTCTAATGTAGGCATATTCTTATATACACACAGTTGCACCTGAGTTCTGAGTGAACGCACACAGACCCAAACTCTGAGTGACTCAAGTAAACAAGTGGTACAAAACTATTTACCGAAGTACATTGTTGAATAAAAGAAACCATCCAAAGCATACATGTGACAGGCATGGATACAAGGGGAAAGTCATGAGGGTCATGACCCTCTCAAAAAAAACTCCCATTGACAATCAGGTGCAATGCAAGAATTTGGAAATTCTTTGCATCTTTAATTATAATAAAAGCTTTGTATTTATCACTTTCCCCTACCTCACAAAAAATTAAAATAATTACAAAATTAGGCCATAACTATAGAGATATTCTTAATTAATTAACACTTAGATGACCTAAACTTACAATTCTAAAAAAAATTAAGGTTGGTATATTTTTCTGGAATGCCCAATATATTTTTTTAGATTGAGACAATCAAAATTTTCAAAAATTTTTCGGAAAAAATGTTTCGAATTTTTTTTAAATTTTGAGGTACATAAAGATACATATTTTTCGATTAGGGCCATGAAATATTTTCATTACTTTTTGGGAAAATTTTTGAAAATTTTCAGGGCATATAGGTATATATATTTTTCGATTCGAATCATAATTTTTTTTAAACATTTGGAAAAAAAATTCTTAAAAAATTGAAAAATATTTGGGTACATATGTATAAATATTTTTCGATTGGGACATAAAAAAATAATTGCGTAAATATGTATATATCTTTTTCGATTGGGAACACAAGAAAATTTCAAAATTGTCCGGGAAAAAATGTTTCGAAAAATTTTTGGGAAATTTTTTTGGGAATATATATTTTTCGATTTAGACCAAAGAAAATTTTTAAAACTTTTTTGGAAAAAAAATCGAATTTTTTTTGGGTAAATAGGTATATATATTATTTGATTGGCCCCATAAAACATATTCAAAATTCTTTTGTAAAAAGTTTGTAAATAAATGTTTAAAAAGTTTTTGGGTACATTGGTATATATATTTTTCGTTTGAGACTACGAAAAAATTTCATGACTTTTCGGAAAAAATTTTCGCAAACCTTTTGAAAATATTTTGGGTACATAGGTATATATATTTTTCGATAAAGTGTACAATTAATTTTCAATTTTTTTCGGAATTAATCCCAATATTTTTGGTACATAGTTTTCAATTGGGACCATAAAAAAATTTGTAAACTTTTTAAGAAAACTTTTCGAAAAATGTTTGAAAATTCTTAGCGTACATAAGTATATATATTTTTCGATTAGGACTACAAAAAAAATTCAAAAATTATTGAGGAAAAAAGTTTGATAAATTTTTTAAAACATTTTATGTATATAAATATCGATTGGGATTATAAATTTTTTTTAATTTATTGGGAAAATTTTTGGGTACATATTTTTCGATTAGGATCATAAGAAATTTTGAAAAATTTTTCGGAAAAAAGTTATCGAAATTTTTTTGGGTACATAAGAATATATATTTTTCGATTGGGACTTGAACAAATTTTCATAATTTTTCGGGGAGAAACTTTTTTGAAAGACTTTTTTTAAGTACATTTTTGGAATTTTTTAAAAAATTATTAAAAACATTTGGAATATAGGTATATACTTTTTTCGATTAGGACCATAAAAAATTTAAAAAAATAATTTGAAAATTTTTTGGGTTCTTAGGTAAGTATATTTTTCGAAGGGACCTCAAATTTTTTTAAAGAATAATGGAAGTTTTTAAAAAATCTTTTGAAACTTTTTTTCGTTACTTAAGTATATATTTTACGATTGGGACCAAAAAATGTTTTTAAAAAAATTGTTGAAAATTTATTTTGAGTCTTTTTGAAAATATTTTTGGTACTTA